>JAODAL010014640.1:0-86727 GCA_025379985.1 Phyllomedusa bahiana
GTGCATTTTGGAGGAATAATATAACAAGTTACAGTGATAGGATTCGGGAGGGGTCATTGACCCAGGGATTTTCTGATTGCCAGATTGGAGTCGGGAAAAGGAATTTTTCCCAAAAAGAGGACAATTGGCTTCACCTCATTGGGGGGTTTTTTTTCCCTTTCCCTCGGGAAAACCCTTTAGCACAACAGGCGAACGATGGAGACTTGTTTTTTTTTACCCTTACAAATAGAAACTATGAAACATGAAACTAATTCTCTTGATTTTTTCCATCACCCAATCAGATGATTTTTAACAAATGGAGAAAATTTGTATAAGAATGATTGAAGGTTGTGAAAGGGTGGGGATGAAGGGAGGGACCCCCCCAAATTTTTGGGTCCATTTCCATAACCTCCTAGGGAAAAGCTCTCAAATTGTCGTCTCGGGGACCGAAAGAAAAATATAAGCTTCATCTCTGGAAAAAAACCCCAAAGTCCCCCTGCCGGGTTTTTTCCTGGGGGTGAAAAAAAGGTGGACTTTTTAGTCCTTTAGTCCTGATGAGAAATAGCTTTCTCAAAAGGACAAAGAGATTATAAAAGCTTGTGTAAAAATTACACAACAACCCCTGTTTGGTCTTATCTCCTCTCACCTTGTGATGTCAGCGGCATGATCCCCATCATGACCTCCTGTACAGATCCCTGTGTCCTTTTTTGTACTCCCATCCTCCATGGAGTCTGACAGCGACACCTGACACCCTTTAGGAACCTGACAACACAAGGATCCATCATATCCAACCATCATCCCCTGTGTTAGTATAAGTCCCAGATCCCCTCACCTCTCATCATCATCCAAAACCCCTCACCCCCTGTGTTATGTATAAGTCCCAGCATTTCCACTCACCTCTCATCTCATCCAAACCCACACCCCGTGTTTTTGTATAATGTCCCCATTTCCCCCTCACCCCTTCATCATCCAATTCATCATCCCCTGGTTCCTATAAAGTCCCGCATTCCCTCATCCTAATCACGATCCATCATCCTGTGTTTTTGTATAATTCACAGCATTCCCTCACCTTCCATCCCGACCCTCATCCCTTTGGGTTTATGTATAATGTCCCCCGCATTCCCCTCACTTCTCATCATCACCAAACCATACCCCCTGATTATGTATAATGCCCAGCACTCCCCTCACCTCTCATTATCCAACCCCCACCCCTTGTTGGATAAGTCCCGCATTCCCCCCCCTCTCATCATCCACACCCATCATCCCCCCCATAAAATTCTCAGCATTCCCAGTCACCTCTCCGTCACAGTTCATGATCTTGGTGGCGTTCTAGGATCTTCTGTATCAGTGCATGAGGGAATTGGGGGTGGCTTGGGGGCTGCCCGTCTCCTGACACACGGGGGGCCACACACTCACCAGCCTTCTTTACTCTGTTTAATCCCGTGTTGGGGAGACACTGATCACTACATAGGGTTTTAAGAACCCCTTAAACCCTTTTTCCCCTTTATTCACCTGTTTAAGATAAAAGAAGAAAAGCGAGGTATGTGAAAACTCTCACCCCCCAGTTACCAAGTAAAATTTATCACCTGGGTGAGGGCTTAAAATCCTGGGGGCCCCCAGGGCCCCTGTCCTTGTCCTCCTTGGGCCCGGGAAATTGATGGGAAAAAACCCTTGTCCCTTTTTTTCCTGACCTGAGGAACCTAAAAAGGGCGAGGGGTTGGGGTAAGATCAAAAATCTGTAGGAAATGAAGGAAAAAATTATTTTATTCCCGCTGAAAATTTTTGTAATTTTTTCCCCCTGACAAAAACATTAAAAATCTATCTTTTTAAGGGGGGTTTAATCTTAACTTTGGGGAGATAGAATATAAAAAATAAAATCCAGGAAAACAATTGTATAAATTAACACCAAATTTAAATTTTCTTTTTGGCCCGTAAGAAATAAGTTTTTTTTATCCCTTTGGCAACAAAGGGCTTAATACTTGGCAAAACCCTTTTCGACAGGGGGTGATAGTGTTCGTTGGTCCCAGCCAGCATTTCTTTTCCCCCCAAACCGGCCCAGGGGGGAGGTTTTAAAGCCCCAAAAAAACTCAATTTTGTCTCCCTCTGGGGCACAGCACCTTTTTCCCAAACCTCCAGGAATTTACCAAGATGTTTAATTTGGGAACCCTTTTAAAGGGGGGCCCCGGGACATGTGCCTTCTTTGGGGAGCTGGGGGTCGCAGGATTTTTAAACCCTCACAGGGATAATGTGTTAAACCCAAAGGCTTCTTGGGGGGCTGTGGGGCCCCCGCTACCAAAGAGATCATTAACCCAAATTCCATCCCCTGGGAGTTTTAGGCTGACCTCACCTTGCTCTGCAGAAAAGGGGGACCCCACAAGGTGAGATTTTTTCATTTGGTTTCCCCAAAATCGGGTGTCGACTGACAGTCCCTTTTGTTTTTCCTTTTCCCTTTTTTCCCATTCACCAAAAGTTTCTCCTTTTCACCCAGCGTTCCTTTTCTAATGGTTTTGTAGCCGCATTTTACTTTGTGCAGGGCTATGAATTTTTGTCCCCCGACATCCTTAGAAATTCTTTTTTTCTTGCCCTGTTTTTTGAGGTTTTTGAAATTTATGATTGAATTTTCCCGGGCAGGAGTCTTTTTTTAAAGGTGACTATTTAAGATAGCTTCCCTATATCTCTTTGCACTAAAATTAGCACTTTATAAGCTCCGGTTTTCCCTTTGGAAGGGCCCCACCCTTCCCCTTAATTTATAGACCGGGGTTTTTAGATACGCCGTTTCCCAAAAAGCAATATTTCTTTTTTTTTCATTTAAACTTCTTTTTAAAATTCAACAATTTTATTTTAAAAAATTCCCCATAATGCTAATTTGCAACAATTTAGACATAAATAAAAATACCCGCAATTTTAAACAGCTGTCCGTTTAAAAACCAAAGGGGAAAAAGTTGGGTTAGGAGCCAGAACCTTAATTTTTTGGGTAGGGATCAAATATTTTTTTCTCTCAAACAAAATACAAAAAAATTTTTAAATTTATACCTAGTGATTTGCATGTCCCTTTTTCAGTTGGGGAAAGTTAAAACAATCATCAAAGGGGAAAAAAAACCTTTTTTCTCACTGCACATTAGGGGGAAAGGGATCAGGGATTAAAGGTAGAGATTTTATGGGGGAAAATTTGGATGGAGATTACATGAGAGGATGGGGAACAGGGGATTTGGGTAGAGAAAAGTATGGGGGGGACGGTTATGGGTTGGGGACTACATGAGAAGGTTCAGGAGGGGTTAGGGGAAGATTTTTTGGGGAGGGGTTTTTAAAAAGGAGGGGTTACATAAGGGGGGTTTTCAGGAATTAGGGGGAAGTTGTTGGGGGGGGGGAGTTATGGATGGAAATTACATGAGGGGGGGTATCAGGAAATTAGGGTAGAAATTTTTTTTGGGGGGGGAGGGTTTTTGGGGAGATTTACATGAGGGGGGGTATCAGGAAAATTAGGGTAGAGATTTTTTGGGGGGACAGGTTTTTGGGAGGGGGATTTTCATGAAGGGGGGTATCAGGAATTAGGGGTGCGGGTAAGGGAAAAAAAAAAAAAAAAAAGTTTAAAAAAAAAAAAAAGGGTTTTTTTTGGGGGGTTTTTTTTTATTTTTAAAAAAAAAATTAATTAAATTTAGGGAAAGGAAATTTTTTATAAAAAAAAGGGAAGGTTTTTTTACATAATAAGAGAAAAAAAAAATGATAATGACTGGCAGTTTTAAGGGGTTAACCAATGATAGTTTCTCGGGCCCCCAGTGGGAAAAGGGGGGCCCCTCGGTACTTAAAGTACCCCCCCAATGCCCATTTTTCACAGAAAGGGGGGAAAGGGGAGGGGGGTTTTTTCTGGGCGCATGGCGCCCCCACCCAAAACTCAAACCTCAAGGGACCTCCTGATTTTTTACCCCAAAAAAGAGGCATCTCCCATAATGCGGAAAGGCCCCAAAAAAATGGCTCTCTTTTGTCCTAAGGTGGGTTTGTCAGACTTCACAATTAACTGATCCCAACATGGGGAAGTTTTTGAGGAAAAGCTGTGGATTATGGGAATAGTGTCAGCTTTTGGGTCATTACAGTGGGGGGAAAACAGGGAACTGATATTAAAAGTGGTTTTAAATATTATCAGCTTTTTAAATTTTACGTCAGGGAGGGGTCCCCAGGTCAAAAACTGTAGCAGAAAAAAGCCCCCACTTTCGGGTAGCATGAAAGCTGCCTTCACATTCAGCAAAAACAGTGATTTTTTAACCCGGAAATTTTATAAACCTTTTGTCTTATATAGACCCGGTACAAGGTATATTAAAAAGGCAAAAAGAAAAAATTTTCTATATTTACATCGAAAAAAGAACATGTTAATTTTTTCATTTCTATTAAAAAAGTATGGTGGGGAGGGTTTTGGATGGTTTTTAAAATGAGGGGGGGGGTATCAGGGGAATTTGGCAAGGGGCGTATGAGGGAAAGGATAAAGGGTTGAGAATTTCATGAGGGGAAAATATTCAGGGGATTAGGGTAGAGATGGGAAAGGGGGGGCAGGTTTTTGGATGGGGATTACATGAGGGAAGGTATCAGGAGATTTTGGTTTGAGATGTAGGGGGGGAAGGTTATGGAGGGATTACATGGGTGAGGGTTTTCAGTAGATTAGGGTAAAGATGGTTTTGGGGGGGGGGTAATGGATGGGGTTAAAATGAGGGGATTTATCAGCAATTAGGGGAGAGTTTTTATGGGGGCAGGGTTAAGGATGGAGATTACATAGGGAGGTATCAAAGGGGATTAAAGGGGAGAGAAAAAATGGGGGGGGGTTATGGATGGGATTACAAGAGGGGGGTATAAAGGGGGGTTTTTTGGGGCAGAGATTATGGGGGGCAGGGTTTTGGGGTGGAGATTACATGGGGAGGTTTTCAGGAAATTAAATTTTTAAGGGTGTATGGGGGGACAGGTTATGGATGGAGATTAAAATGGGGGAGGGATCAGGAGATAAGGGTAAAAAGATGTATGGGGGGAGGTTAAAGGAAAGGAGATTTCATGAAGGGGGGGGTATCAGGGGATTAGGGTAGAGATGGGGTGGGGGGGAAAAGGGTTTTGGATGGGATTACATGAGGGAGGGGGATCAGGCGATTAGGATAAATGTATGGGGGGGAAGGGTTTTTGGATGGAGATTACAAAAATTGGGGTTATCAGGGGAAGGTTTTTGGGTAAAGATTTTATAGGGGGGAAAGGTTTAAAGGATGGAGATTACATGAGGGGGGTATTACCCGATTAGGGCAGAGATGTATGGGGGACAGGATTATGGATGGGGGATTACAAGGAGGTATTTAGGGATTGGGGAGAGATTAATTTGGGGGGGGGAAATTTTGGATGGAGGGTTTCATAGGGGAGGGGAATTTAGCAGATAAGGGCCGAGATGGGGGGGACAGGATTATGGTTGGGGGATTACATGAGGGAGGTAAAGGAGATTAGGGGGAGAGAGTATGGGGGGACAGGGTTTTTTGGATGGAGATTACATTTAGGGGGGGGTATCAAATAGGGGTTTGTGGGAGATTTTATATGGGGGGGTAGGGTTTTGGATGGAGATTTTGGGGTAAAAAGGGGTATGGGGGGGGAAAAGGGGGTGGATGGGGATTAAAAATGAGGGGGGCTATCAGGAATGGGGGTAGAGGGGTTTTTTGGGGGGGGGTTATGATAGGGTTTTCTTAGGGGTATCAGGAATTTTGTTTTAAGTATTTGGGGGGAAAGGGGTTTTAGAAGGGTTTTTACATAATTTTGGGGGAAACAGGAGAATTTTGGGGAAAATAAAGGGGGGGGGAAGGGGTTAAAGGATGGAAGATTAAAGGAAGAAAAGGTTTTGGGGGGACCCGAAATTAAAGGGTGGAAATTACTGAGGGAGGGGTCAAGAATTTAGGGCAGAGGATTAGGGGCAAAATTTTGGATGGAGATTACATGAGGGGGTATCAGGAATTTGGGGGTAAATATTTATGGGCAGACAAGTTTTTGGGGAAAAATTACATGAGGGGAGGGGATCAGGAGATTAGGGAAAAGATGTATGGGGGACATTTTTTAATTGGAATGGGTATTAATTTGGGAGGAGGGGATTTTTTTAAAGGGAAAGATTAGGGAATTTTTTGATGGGATGGGGGGGGGGAGGGAAAATTTTGGTTTTGGAGATTTACATGAAAGGGAAGGGATCAGGGGATTAGGGAGAGATGAAAGGGGGCAGGGTTTTAAAGGGTGAAGGGTTACATGAGGGGGAAAATGGAAACAGGGGAATTAAAGGGTTTAAATTTTTGGGGGACAGGTATGGATTTAGATTAAAAAGAGGGGGGGTTTTCAGGAGTTTAAAGGGGAAATGTATGGGGGGGGGGGGACTTTGGATGGAGATCACATGGGGGGGAAGGTAAAAAAAGGGAGTAGGGTAGAGATTATGGGGGAGGGGTTTTAATAGGTTTTCATGAGGGAAAAGGGGATCAGGAATTTTTGGAAAAGAGATGTAGGGGGGCAGGTTTATGGATTTGGAAATTATATGAGGGGAAGGGGATCAGGAGGGTTGGGCAGAGATGTTTTTAGGGGACCCGGGTTTTTGGGTGGAGGGTTACATGAGGGGTTGGGGAAACAGGAAAATTTTTGGAAGAAGTTGGGGGGGGGGGTTTTTGGATGGAGGTTTCCCTGAGTGGAAAGGGATCAGAAAATTAGGATAGAATTGTATGGGGGGGGAAAATTTTTTATGGATTTTTGATTACATGAAGATATTTATAGAGCAGATTTTTTTGGGGGGGGGGTTTTTTTGATGTAATTAAAAATGAGCGAGGTATCTGGGGGTTAGGGTAGAGATGTATTGAGGGGAGAGGTTTTTGGAGGAGATTCATGGGGAAGGGTATCAGGAGATTTTGGGGAGAGATGTATGGGGCAGGTTTAAAAAATGGAAGGGTTACATGGGGGGGAGGTTCAGGAGATTAGGGTAGAGATTTATGGGGGGGCAGGTTATGGAAAGGAATTTTCATGAGGGAGGGAAACAGGAATTTTTGGGGGAGGAAAAATGTATGGGGGGGCAGGTTTTTCGATGGAGTTAAAATGAGGGAGGTTCAGGGGAGTTGGGTTTGAGGGTGATGGGGGGGGGGGGTTATGGATAAGATTACATTTAAAAGGGGGGATCACGAGATTAAGGGGAAGATGATGGGGGGAGAGGTTATGGGATGGAGATTAAAATGAGGGGAGGGGATCAGAAGATTAGGGTTGAGATGTTTTGGCGGGACAGGGAATGGGGTGGGATTACTTTAGGGGAGGTATCAGGACTTTTGGGAGAGATGTATGGGGGGGAGAGGTTTTTGGAAGGGGGGATTACATGAGGGAGGTTTTTAGGAGATTTTTTGGGGGGGATGTATGGGGGGACAGGTTTAAAGGATTTGGGGTTTCATGAGGAGGGGGACCCGGGGAGGGAGGGTAAGGGTGATGTGTGGGGGGGCAGTTTAAGGGAAGGGGATTTTCATGAGGGGGAGGTTTTTCAGAAATTGGGGAGAGATGTAAAGGGGGGGAGATTATGGATGGGGTTTTTTCATGAGGGAAAAAATCACGAGATCCGGGCCCGAAAATGTATGGGGGAGGTTAGGTTTGGGGATTAATGAGGTGAAAGGTTTTTTTTTTAGGAGATCAGGGCCGAGATGTTTTGGGGCAGGTTTATGGATGGGGATTACATGAGGTAAATATCAGGGGATAAAGGGGGAGATATATGGGGGGGGGCAGGGGTTTTGGGGTGGAAATTACATGAGGGGAGGTATCAGGAGATCAGGGGAAGAAAGTATGGGGGGGGAACCCCTTTTTTGGATGGAGATTACATGAGGGCGGTATCAGGACTTAGGGTAGAGATGTATGGGGGGAGGCAGGTTATGGATGGAGATTAACCCCCTGAGGAGAGGTTTTCAAGGGGTTTGGGGAGAGAGTGTAGGGGGGGGGTTAGGGGTGGAGATAATTAGGGGGGGTTTTCAGGAGATTTTGGTAGAGGGTGTATGGGGGCAGGTTTGGATGGAGATTACATGGGGAAGGAAACAGGGGTTTTGGGGAGAGAAAAGTTTTGGGGGGAGGTTATGGTGGAGATTAAAATGAGGGAAAGGGATCAGGAATTTTGGGTAAGATGTATGGGGGAGGTTATGGAAGGAGTTTTCTTTAGGGGGGGTATCAAAAGATTAGGGTAAGATGTAGGGGGGAGAGGTTTTTGAGGAGTCTTTTTTTGCGGTGTTCCCCTTTTAAATTTCCGGGGGGTCTCCATTTGGGAAAGGGTTGGCAGAGGGTCAGCAAGGAGAGAGGTGGGGGCGAGGGCCGGGGAGCGGAGGGTGGAAAAGGGGGAAAGGGGAGGGCTTGACCCGGGGAGCCGAGAAAAGGGCTGCATAATCCAGGGGGGAAAAAGAGGAGGGGGAAAAAGCAATGTTGGAGTAAACCCCGTTTTTACCTAAAAGGGGAGGGTTTTTTCCCGGGGTTTTAAAGGGCCTGTGATTTAAAATCACAATGGTCACATGATAGGGAAATGGGGCCCAAAAGTTTCCCGACTCCTCCCCCTGTGACTGATCACATGACTGGGGAAATCATGGAAAGGGCCTGTTGTTTATAGAGCACCCTCAGCCGTTAAAACTTCATATCACCACCACCCGTCCGGGGGCCAAAAATGGTTCATGGCCACAAAATCATTCATGGCCCAACCCTTTCCCGTTTTTGGTGGGGGGTCCGCTATTTTTTGGGGGCCCCCTCCCGCCCTCCCCCGGGGGGGTTGGCCCCTTTTCCCCCCGGGCCCCTGCAGGCGGGGGGGGGGTCCTTTAAATTACCGCGGGGGCCCAAGGGGGTAGCGCGGGGGCGGGTACTCTTGCGCCGCCCGGGGCCCCTTTCCCACAGGCGGGTGAAACGGGGGCCCGCAGCGGCCCCCTCAAACCCCCGCGGGCTCACGTGCGGGAGGAGGCAGGAGGGGGTCGCTCCCTCCTCCCCCCTTAAAGTACGGGGGCCCGGTTGTTTTCGCCGTACATAAGGTCAGCGGCGCAGGGGAAAATGACCGCGGCTGGAAAGGGGGGTGGAAACCCCGGCTGCTCTCACTTCCCCCTTTCGCCGCTGAGGAGATCGGGCGCAGTGGCCGCGCCTTTCAGAAGGGGCCCGGTGAGGTTAAAATGGATTTTTTTATTTTATTTTTTTTAGCTTTTTGGGGGGTCTACCTGGCCCAACAGGAGGGCAACTAAACCCGGCAACAATTTGGGGGGGTCACCCGGGGAACAAAGGGGGACTACCTGGCTAACAGATGGGGGCATACCTGGCTCACAGATGGGGGCCTACCGGCTACAGTGGGGGCATACCCGGCTAACAGATGGGGGGGACTCCCGGCTAACAAAAGGGGGCCTACCTGGCAACAGAGGGACATTTTACCTGGCAAAAAAGGGGGCACTACCTGGCTAACAGTGGGGGCCCTACATGGCAACAGATGGGGGGGACTACCTGGCTAACGATGGGGGCATCCTGGCTAACAATGGGGGGAATTTCCTGGGAAACAAAGGGGCACACCTGGCAACCCAAAGGGGGCATTTCCTGGGTTTCAGATGGGGGGGGACTACCTGGGTAAACAAAAGGGGGCACCTACTGGCTAAAAAGATGGGGGGGGCGCTACCTGGCAAACAAAGGGGGCACCTACCTGGCAAACAATGGGGCCCCACCCGTTAACAAAGGGGGCACCTACCTGGCTAACTGGGGGCATCTCCTGGCTACAAAAATTTTGGGGTCTCCCGGCTACAGGGGGGGCTCACTTGGGTACAAGGGGGCTTTTACGGGCCCGTAAAGGGGGGCTACCTGGTTTGGGGGGTTACTACCTGGGTATAAGGGGGTCTACCTGGCTTTTTCCAAGCGTTATGCAGTTAGGTGGAGTGGGTGTGGCTTTTTTTTGAAGGGGCGTGGCATACCGACAAGATGGGCGCCCACTAAAATCTCCGGCTTTTTCATTTTCAAAAGTTGGCAACTATGCACAATATACACCACAGTGCGGGGCCCTACATAGTTCATGGCCG
Organism: Phyllomedusa bahiana; assembly: GCA_025379985.1. Taxonomy (NCBI): domain Eukaryota; kingdom Metazoa; phylum Chordata; class Amphibia; order Anura; family Hylidae; genus Phyllomedusa; species Phyllomedusa bahiana. The sequence goes on from JAODAL010014640.1 coordinate 10,017, forward strand.
CAATATCCCACCACAGTGCGGGGCCCTCCATATTCATGGCCCCTCAATATACACCACAGTGCGGGGCCCTACATAGTTCAGGGCCCCAATATACACCACAGTGCAGGGCCCTACATAGTTCATGGCCCCAATTTACACCACAGTGCAGGGCCCTACATAGTTCATGGCCCCAATATACACCACAGTGTGGGGCCCTACACAGTTCATGACCCCAATAAACACCACAGTGCAGGGGCCCCTACATCATACATGCCAACTCTCCCGTTTTTGGCGGGGGGGTCCCGCTATTTTGGGGTCCCCCCCCCGCCCTCCCGGGGGAGTTAGCATTTCCCCCGCCGCCAGTAGGGGGCGGGGGGCCCTTTAAATGGCCGCGGTCCCGGGGAAGTAGCGCTGGTGCGCTACTCCGGCGCCGCCGGTCCGTTCCCACGGGCGGGTGAAGAGGGCGCAGGGTTCCGCTAAACCCGACCCGGGGTTTCTCATTGTGCGGGGAGGGGCAGGAGGGAGCGCTCCCTCCTCCCCCTGAAATGTACAGCACCCGCTGCGCGCCGTGCATACAGGTCAGCGGCGCAGGGGAAATGATGCGCGGCTGCTCTCATTCCCCCTGCGTCGCTGAGGAGATCGGGCAGGAGCCTGGCCGGAGCTGCAAGGAGCCTGGTCAGGTAAGTGGACTGTATTATTTTATTTTTATTAACTACATGGGGGGCTCTGCCTGGCTAAAATGGGGGGAAGGGGGCCTTCCCGGGCGGGCTACAATGGGGGCAACTACCTGGCTGGCTACAATGGGGGCAATACCTGGCTGGCTACAATGGGGGGCAACTACCTGGCAGGCTACTAAAGGGGGCAAAAACCTCGGGCTGGCTACTAAAGGGGGCACTACCTACCTGGCTGGCTACTAAAGGGGGCAATACCTGGCTGGCTACTAAAGGGGGCAACTACCTGGTACTAACGGGGGCACTACCTACCTACCTGACTACTAAAGGGGGCAACTCCTACCTGACTAACTAAAGGGGGCAACTACCTGACTTTTAATGAAGGGGGAAACTACCTGGCTAAAAAGGGGGCAACTACCTGGCTAACAAAGGGGGGCATTCTACCTAGCTACAGAGGGGGCATCTACCTGCCTGTAAGGGCACTACCCGGTTATGGGGGGCTACTACCTGGCTTTTAAAAGGGCATCTACCTGGCTTTCTTCCAAAGCCATTATGTAGTTAGGCGGAGTGGGTCTGGCTTTTTGAAGGGGCGTGGTACACAAAAAGATGGGCGTGTCCATGCAAATTTTTGGCGCGGCGCGCCCTCTTTAATCTCCTGCTTTTCCATTTTCAAAAGTTGGCAACTATGCCCTACATAGTTCATGGCCTCAATATACACCACAGTGTGGGGCCCCAACATAGTTCATGGCCCCAATATACACCACAGTGTGGGGCCCCTACATAGTTCAAGGTGCCATGATGTGGACTATTTAAGAATGTACTACAGCCCCGGATATCACCTCTCAACGATCCTGATTTGGGAGCGATGTCCCGGGACAGTTAGGAGAAGACCTGATTTTTCTGGATGTCCCTGGGATCCAGCTCTTGATCCCAGGACTGTGCTGTACAGATCACTATTTTTGGGACGCGCATACAGTGGCCGTCTGTCAGGAACGCTCTTTGTGACAGCCAGTTAGTGCAGAGGAACAGATGTCGCTGGGCCGGGGGGCTGGTCATTTCTAGCTACGAGGCAGAAAGGGAAAGGTAGGTGATTGTCACTTCCTTTTCCCACCCCTTTCACCACCTGGATCCCCCTTTCCTCCATGATCCCCAGCTTCCAGGAGAGTTGAGTAGCCCCCATCCTCTGCAGCAAGAACCTTACTTTTCTGGTTGCCTACTGCAGATGATGTCACCCAGCTTTACCAGATGCTGGTCAGACTATTAATCGACCCAGAACAGGCATCCAGAAAAGCTATGTGCCTGCTGTGAGAGATGGGTGCCACTCTGATTTCATAGATACCTGCTGTGGGGGAAAGCCGGGTAATGCCCCATCTGTAGGGTTTCTGTACTTTTTTTGTTTTTTATAAGTTTCCCTTTTGGACTACTTCGGATTATTATTATTATTATTTATTTTAACCCCTTAAGGAAATAGGCGTTTTTTTTTTGGTGACACGTTATTTTTCCCCTCCTCGCCTTCTGAAAGCCATAACTTTTTTATTTTTCCACCTACATAGACACATGAGGCTTTTATTTTGCAGGCAAGATGTACTTTCTAATGGTGTTATTCACTATACTATACAATATACTGGGAAACCGCAAAAAAAATTCCAAATGGGACAAATTGTGAAAAAAATGTATTTTCGTCATGTTTGCGGGGGTTTGGCTTTTACGGCGTTCAATCTTCGGTAAATATAATGTGTTATCTGTATTCTACAGGTTGTTACGCATCCGGCAATACCAAACATGTAGGATTTCCTTTTATGTTTTGGTTACCGTAAAAAATTCCAAACATTTTCTATTTTTGAAATTTGCGTCACGGCGCCATTTTGTGCGACCAATAACTTTTTTGTACTAACACCATTGGACGTCAGTGAGGAGGCAATTTTTTGCGGGTTTGTGTACTTTTTATCGCTAGCAGTTTGGAATGCATGCGATTTTTTGATCATTTTTATTCACATTTTTTGAGTGATGAAAAATTTGACCAAAAAACGCAATTTTGGCGTTTGAATTTTTTTTCTTCTCCCGGTGTTCAGTGTACGGGATAAATGATTTTATATTTTTATAGATCGGACTTTTTTCAGATGCGGGGGATACCAAATATGTGTAACTTTTTTATTATTTTAATGATTTTATTTGTAAAATGGGGAAAGGGGGTGATTTGAACTTTTAATACTTTTTTTTTTTGCATTTTTTAAAACTTTTTTTTTTTTTTTTTACTGTAACATTGAGGCCACCCCATGGTACTTGACCACTAGGTGGCACGATTGTTAATACAACCTAATGCATAGCTGCGCTGATGCCGATGACCGTAACGATCGGTGCGCGGCACCGATCGGCGTTAATTCAGACGCCGCGGCCATCTTTGCGCAGTGTCTGATGGGTTAAACCGCGAGCGGGCGGAGCCACCGCCGGCGCTGTTACTGCCGGGTGTTAGCGGCAATTTGCCGCTACCCCCCGGCGGCTGTGGGGGGGGTCGCGGAGCGATCCCCCTGCAAAGCCCCTTAGCGGCCCTGGGATGTACTAATACGCCCAAGGTCGTTAAGGGGTTAAAGCGCCATTGGTTCCAGGGCGCTGTACATTCGAGGGGGTTACATACAGAACATAAGTCAAACGAGAATAGAAATTTGACTGCACTCCAAGATTCGATGCAATGTGAATTTTATTTACATGCTCCACATATGATATATACAACGAAATAGTGATGATGTTTCGGTCTAAAGCGACCTTTTTCAGACAAGTCACTGAAAATAAACAGAAACACCAAAATTAGATACATGTATCCATGAATATTACAGTATTTACACTATTTACAAAACACATATACAAAATATACAAAGACATAAATTACTAGATGTCCATATCTAGGAAAGTATATGCCGGACATGCTTTACATGTCTGCCCATGCAAGAATACATATGGTCCTTTGTAGAGGTAAAATTTACAGGATAGTACAACAACATCAATTTATATAAACGTATGGTTTACATAGAGAATGTCATATCTAGAGAATGACATAACTTCGTGGTAAATGTACAATAATGTCAGTAAAACAAAGAAATATACATATATACTGTCATATATGATAGTGATAATGGTCAGCGTAATCCTGGGGTCCTAGGGAAACACATGAGTAATAGACTCCTGTTGCGCCCTATTATGCCCTGTATTGAAAAGAACTTACCAGGTAAGTAAAGCAGCTGGTGAGGAAAAAGAGGGCTGTAGCCCTGTGGAGAGAGGAGCAGTAGTACTGATCCGGTGTGTGTACTGAGTTAAATAGGGTCGGCGTGCCGCACGTATGTGCGCGCGTCCGCCGGAAACAGTAATAGCATCAAAGCGAGGCTCAGAGGGCGGCGCATGCGCAGAGGGGAGATTGTAGTCGGGAACAGAAGAGGGCACTGGCGCCTGCGCAGATGCGGCGCGATAGAATGTATAGAAACATATGAAAGAGAACAGACAGAGTATCGAAGTATGTAGTCTGGAATGTTGTGAAGCAGGGGCAATGTGAAAAGAGAAACACTTAGGGAAGATACTGCATAAAGAAGGGAAGAATGTTGAAAAGAGAAAGTAGGAAATTTTATTTGTAAAATGGGGAAAGAGGGGTGATTTGAACTTTTAATACTTTTTTTTTTTTTTATTCAAGGAAAGGCTTTATTGAACAGACTGTAAAAACAGGTATAAAGTAATACAGAATCCAAAATGTGGACATAAGATAAAGCCAGAGACAGTGTGATAATAAACAATGCAAAGGTCAGCAGCAATATAATATGAGACAATCAGTCCAAGAAAATGTTAATGACGATGAAACGTCATTCAAACAGGGCCAATGACAGATAGTACCCAACCCAGGGGCAAACGATCTAAGTGATCCTAAAGTACCCTAAACACAGAACAATACGAAACACAAGACAACACTGTCGCACACCACACCTATCAGACACACACACACACAACAACAACAACAAAAAAAAAAACACAAAGCAGGGACAAAAAAAAAGGGGGGGAGGGCAGATGGATGAGTAATAGACGGAAATGGGAATTAAGAACTACTCCAGGGGAGGCAGAGCCCGGGAGCTCACACAGTGTACATCCGTATACTGCTGACAAACCCGGCACTTAACCCCTGACTACGTGGGGGCTGGAGCAAGACACCCAACACAAACAGTTATAGGACTGGTAGGCAAGGTGTCTAGGAAGTGATAGAGAGGAAAAAAGGGGGGAAACTCTTAAAGGCCCCCCCACGGGAAACCCAGGTTTTAGTGAAGCGGTGAGCCTGTTTCGGTTTGCGAACCTTTAAATTTCCCCTCTTTTCCCCCTGCACAAAATGATTTCCCCCAAAACCATTCCTCCAAAGAGGAGGGGGGTCTGTTTCCATTGGGGGGGATCCCCCGTTTTAGGGCCTGAGCAGATGTTTCAGGAGGGATTTTTTAAATTTGCTAGCAGGCATGGGCACATAAAGAGCAAAAGTGCCTCCGGAGAGTCAGGGATCGAGACACCAGTTGCCTCACTGATCACCTCCAGCACCGAAGTCCAAAAGCCTCAAGGTTGAGAACAACCCCACCAGAATGGGACAGTTCCTCTTATCCTTCCCACCCCTCGCAAAATCGGGGTGCGGGGAAATTTTGTCCCAGAAAAGAGGGAACTCTGTACCGTGATAGTATTTTAAGAATTTCCCCTGATGCTTGGAGGAATCATTGCCCTGTGGGTAACTGAAAGCAGGCCCCATTGGTCGCAGTGAGGGAGGCCTATTTTCTCTCCCAGCACCGGCAATTAAAGGGAGTGTTCGAGTGGGTAGAGAGCATCAACATACAAGAGGACAGAGGGGTGTCTGGAGCTCAAAGGGGAAACCCCACCTTCAAAAAGGGGCAAAAGAGGTTGGCCACCACAATTTTAGACCTTTTTTTTGCTGAAAAAGTGGGAAAGTTGTAGGTATTGAAAAGATTTAGTGCCCGAAAACCCCCTCCCTAAAAGAATGCATCCAGCGGCTTCAATTTTCCCCCTAGATGTAATCGAGCAAAAAACCAAAAGGGGTTCTTTTGTCCCCCTAAAAACCCAGTGGATGAAGACCAGGGGGAAAAATCAGGGTTGTCCGAAAAAGGGCACACAGGGGCCAGCACGGTCTATGAGGTTTAGGAGTGCCTATGTGAATATAGTGTACCCCAATGTGTGCCTTATAAAAAAAAGAGGATGTAAAATCCCCCTGGAGAGCCGGAGTCCAGACCCAGGGGAAAACCCCCCCGCCGAGGCACTAAGGTCCTCTGCCATTTCCCCACCCAAAAATTTTGTTGTCTCTATTGAGCGATCCCAGGAAGAGTGATAGGCCGCCGCCAGGTAAAAAGTCTGCAATCCGGCAGACCCACACCCCCAGCGCCCTTGGGCTGATCGTGTACCGATGCTGTTCGCGCCCTCTTACCCGACAAACGAAAGAGCTAAAACAGCGTCGTACTTTCTTCCAGAATGTCCCCCGGGTATTTAGGGGGGGTTTTTGAAACAAGTATAGAAATTTTGGAAAATCGACTTTTTAAGCGGTTTATTTGCCAAACCCACGATGTTCCTTCTTGTTCCAATGCCCAGGTTTTTTTTAAATTTTTGGCGAGGAGGGAAGGAAATTATCGCAAAGAGCTTGAGAGATCATGAGGGTGTACCCCCAGATAAGAAAGCCGAGCTGGGCCCTCGAAAGGAAGTTGGTTTGAAGAGGAAAGCCCTTCTTGGACTGATACCGAACCAGTCCCCTTGATTTGGAGAAATTAATTTTAAAATTGCCAGCTCCCGAAGTTTTGATTAGCCATCAGGGATGGAAGGGAAAATGTGAGGATTTGATTATAGATAAAGGGTCGTCTGCAAAAGCAGCACATTTATACCCCTTCTTCCCCAATGGTGCCCCCGAGATATCGGGTTGGCTCTGATGGTCGACATCGATCTCCTTCCCAAAAATACAACAAGGGGGACAGGGGGCCCCTTGCCTTTTTCCCATTCGAGATCGGAAATGGAAGCGAACATTGTGCCATTGACCTTGAGGGGGCAGGGGGCGCGTACAGAGCTGCGATTTTAGAGAGAAAGGCGGCCCCAACCCAAATAGTCTGCGTTGTAAAGAAAAGGGCCCTGAAATCGGTCAAACCCCTTCTCTGATCCAGGGCAAGACCATGGAGGTATTTTCTTTTTCCGGCTAAGGTGATATCAAGGGTCTTGAGCGTGTTATGGCGCCTCTCTGCCGGAACAAAAGCCCCCTGACCAGGAAATGAAACAATGGCGTTAGGAGGGGTTTTTAAGTTTATTTGCGATCTTTTTAGCATGATTTTGATGTCGACATTTAGTAAAGAGATTGGGGGTAGCTGCCACAGGACTGGGGACCCCTTCCCCGGGTTTGGGGAAAAACCGCAAAATGCGCTAACTACCCTGAGAGGGGGAAAGGGAGTGTCTGCCGGGGAAGAATTAAAGGCTTTCTAAGAGTAGGGGCAGATTGGTCCATTAAATTTTTTAAAGAACTGGCTGTGAAGCCATCCGACCCTGGACTCTTACAACCGGGAGGTCTTGATAACCGCTTTCAATTCTAGTAATAAAAGGTTCCTCCAGCTTTTGGACCTCGGTAGAAACTTTGGACAATAGGCAGGGATGGGGGGGAAAACCCCCGGTTTGGGATGGGATGGAAGGGGGGGGCAAATTGTAAAGATTAGAAAAGAAACGTGGAAAGCGGGGGCAATGTCCCCCATATGTGGACCACCGAGTGTGCCGATTTTGATCAAAGGGACAAAGGACTGTGCGTCTGGGTGCGCACTGCCCTTGCAGCATCCGACCTTTTATTGCCGTATCATAAAATTTACTCAGCAAATTTTAAAATACCCGCCCCCCAGGAACCCCTCCAAGAGGCCCCTCCTTCCAGACGTGCCTCCTGTAGTTCCCGGGGGACTTTTGGGGGAAAAGGAAAAGACCCTGTTTAGCACCCTTTAGAGCAGACTTTTGCGAGAGCTTTCTGTAGTTTGGCTGCTTTTTCCCTCTTGCCCCTGGAGCCATGTTTAAATCGGCCCCCCCTAACAGTTTTAAGCGCCTCCCATTGATGAATGCTGGAGTAGGGTCCTTTGCGTGGTGGAATGCAAACTGGGAAATGGCCCTTTCAATATCCGCAAGCAAGGGGCTCCATAGAAGTGTTTTCGTTCAGCCCCCAAAACCCCCAAAATTTTTTCTCGCCGGCGGAAGCTGAACGGAGCAAATTCGGCGCATGGTCGTCATAGGATACTACTTTGAAGTGGACACTAACGGGGGAAAAACCCAAGTGTGGATATAATATTAATCCAAGCGGTATAAGACCCATGTGGGGGGGAAGAAAAAAGTATAGTCCCTGGGGTTTTGGATGCAACACCTCCAAGGTCAAAAGTGGTGCCGAGAAACCCCTTTCACCCTTTATAGCAGAATAGGACAGGGAGGATTTCCCGGGAGGAGTTGCCAAAAGTGGGGTTAGGGTGTGTTCAGATCCCCAAGAGCAGTACTGTCCTTGCATAGGGGGAGGGAAAAATATCCACAAGTGTCTCAAAGAACCCCACTTGGCCCAATTTGGAGCGTAGACATTGCAATGGTGAAAACTGCCCGCTAAGGAAAGGCCAGAATAAGATTCTTTGCCTCGGGATCAGCCGTGAACTGATAACCTGAGGGGCCCAAAGGAAAGCGATAAATGTATGGCCACTCCCCGGGACCTGGACCCCAGACAATTGCAAAAATGCCAAGAATTTTATAGTATTTGCTTTTAATGCGGGGATGCCCTACCTTAAAAGGTCCCTGGAAACAAAGAAAGGACGGGGTTTAGGGGATCCGCCCGGACACCGCAAGCGATGGTGTTAAGCCGCCATGGAACGGAATCTAAGTAGCCCCCGGTTTTCCCAGACCCCCCCGCCAAAACGGGATGGACTTGCTGCGGCTGAGGTAAGGTCGCCCCCCCTGACGTGACTTGCTTGGGTGGAAACCCCGGGGTTTGCAGCGAGGTTCAGAATCGTAGTCCGAGAACGTATTTTGGGGAGGCAGAAGGTCGGAAGGCGGCAATGGGTTTAGGTCGTGGACAGGCAAAATAGGTGGGGGAGGCGGGGGAGAGGTTCGGAGTGAGTAACGCAAGAGGTCTGGTACAGGAAAAAAGGGGGGAACACTTTGGAAAAGCTTTGCTAAGGCCGAGGCAACAGATCCAGCAAGGGTGTTAGTGGGAAGTACCTTAAGTAGGGGAAGGCTGGCATTTGCCCAAATTTAAAGGGGCGTGGCCCCTTTTAAAACCCCGAGAAAGGGCCCGCGCCGCCTTAGGAAAGGCACGCGGCCTCGGCCCGGCGAGGGCGGGACGGCACAAGAGCGGGGTTAGGTGGTCCCTGGCAGTTGCAACCCCCGGCTCGTCCCGGGCCCGGCGGCACCCGACCCCGGTGGTCACCCCGGGGGGGGGGGTAGGGGGGCGGGGGCCGGGATCGGGAGGGGGCTGTGACACAGACCCCTTGGGGCCCTTTGGCTCGATGAAAGTGATGAAGCCCTGGCCCCCCTTTTCCGGGGTATTCAACCCCTTCGCTTGAAGGAGGAATTTCGCGGTCCATCGAGGACACCGGTGGCAAAAAACCCGAGGTTGTATGAATGGGTTGAGTGCCACCAACCGTTTTTACCCGTATGGAGGGGAGAAGCAAGAAAAAAAAGGGAAGGAGGAAAGGAGGGAGGGGGGAAGGAGAGAACAAAAAAAAAAAAAAACACACACCACAAAGGAGAACAGGGGAGGACGACTCACCCCAATCCCACCCCAAAAAACCCCTTAACACCACAGAAAAACCCCAAAAGCAGGGTCAAGCCCTGCGCTTTTACCTAAGAAAGCAACTAACTGCAAAGAACTAGGGCCCTGTAATCGTACAATCGGAAAGCAGGAGTTCCCTACTGGGGGAAAGTGGAGTAACAAATGGTAAAGGGAGTCCCTCACTACCCCGGTGGATGCTTGATAAAAGTAGAAAGATAAACAATGGCAACGGCTAAAGTGTAATTCATGTAGGGGAAAGAAGTGGGCCAAAAGGACCTGCGCACCTCGGGGGGGGGAGGGGGGGGGGGGGAGGAGGGGGGAAAAAAGGGAAGGGAGGGGGTGGCCCTGGTGGCACGTGCTGCCACCCTGACCCACCAAACCCGGTTATGGTAACCTTAATAGCCATGAACTAATGCCAGAGTAGCCTGCAAAACTGGAAGGAGGGTTATCCTCCCCGAGGTAAAGTCCCCATCAATTAGGGCTATCAAGGAACCACAGATGTGACCTTTGGGTTTGCACTAATAACTAAGGCGGGTTCCCAGGGGGGGGGCTGCCCCCCCCTCTGGCTACGAAGTCTCCCGCTGTTTTTGCCCTTCCCGTGACCCTGGGCACGGTGGGAAACGGGAGGAAAAGATTCAAGTGAAGTTTTTGTTCTTCTATGGGTCCGGCTTAAGAGTGGGCGAGTGGGCCAGTCCGGGAAAGATAAGTCCTGACGCCCCGGCCTGTAGCACTGGCGGGTATCCCTGGCCGAACGAATTGTAAGGTTTGCTTGTCTACCCCGGTACGCGGGGAAGGGGTAACCCCCAAAAGGGGAAAGGGATTTTTTCTCACGCAGAAAGTCACCCCCAGGTTTAAGGGATGTCGTTGGGCTAGGGGGAGTCCCATAAGTCTGCCAAAAAAAATGATGAAGCACCCTGATAAGACAGTGATGACGGCCGGGGCTGGCCCGAATAAGTATCCCCTTCATTGCATAAAAATGGACCGACAAATGAAATCACGCGGCCTGGGTGTCGGGTTGGGCGGCCTCGAGCCCTGTGCCCCTGTCAAGTTCAATGTGGGTTGGGGTGGACGACCCCCGCAGATCATTGAATATGCAGTGACGACAGAAAACAAATCGTTGTTGGGGTGGATTCTGGGAGACCCCCTTGGGCAGATTGTTGCGTCTGCTGCGGTTTTCGTGTGTCAAAGTTTGCTGCAGGGGAATAATTGTGTAGAATGGTTTGGTAACTTCTTCTGAAAATTCAGCAAGGGTGGAGGAGGTCTGGGTCTGTTCCCGTTCGGTACATCAACTTTGGAGGCAGGGAGGTAACTCCACCCGGAATGAGCAAATCCTGCCTTAAACTCGGGCGACCAGTCCCTTGACAATTGATGGATATTCTCTTGACGGAAGCGGGGTTTCAGAAGATTTTTCAGCTAGCCAAAGTTATGGTTTATTATCCCTCCAGGGAAACTGCAGGTCAGTGATAGGAGAAGATATATGTGCCTGGGCCCGGCCTTTTTGGTGAGGCCCAAAGTTTGAGGGAATGCTTTTAGACTTGGCAGGACTAAGTGGGCAGGGAGGCATGGTATTACCCCCGTCTGTCCCCATGGGGGTGGTGGCAAGCCAGGAATCTGCAGAACTGGGGTATGAGGGCCCAAACTGTGGTGAGGCTTTGTGTGTGCAGGAGATGCGCCACGAGGGTCCGTGGCCAGGAAGGAGAGACCCCGCATGTGGGGGGAAGCAGCGTTTGCAAGGTGTGCAGACCGGGGGGTCCAGAGCGCAGTGTCCTCCCCCTATTTCCCCCCAAACCCGAAGAAGGGGTGCCTGGGAGTTATGACCCCCTGCTGGTTTTCAGCGTCCCTGGGGTGAGGGGTACCCGTGTGGGATGTCCCTTGGGGGTTCTGGCCTGAGGCCCATGATCCTGAAAGAGGATAGTGGGGTAAAGGGGGTCTCCCTGTGCTCCTGCAGAGAGCCAGCAGCATTGATGAGGGGTTGGGGGATCCCAGCCAGCGTGATGGGGGCTTGGTGGACCCGCGCTAATGAGGGCTTCGGGATCCCAGGAGGGACTGCCGTTACGGGGGACTTCCCGTAATCCCCCGTTCAGGGCCAGATGCCGGTGCCATGGGGGGGGCCGGCCGCAGGCCCTGTCACCGCGGTCGCATCGAAGGCAGCGGTCTTCTCCTAGGGGACCCCAGCGCCCCCCGAGCGAGGCTGGAGAGGGAGTGAAACGGGAGCAGGTGAGAGGAGTGGGGGTGTGCCCCCGAGTCCCTCTGTGGGGCGGTGAAGGGGGGAGGAAAAGTGTCCCTCTTGAAGGGGGATCCCGTCCCGTGCTTGGCGGCGATCCCTGCGGCGCGGCATTTGGGTGGAACCAGCGCCGAGGAGGGAGTGAAGTAGCCCGACTTGAAAGGGGGGGGGAAAAAAAAAAAAAATCAAAGTCCCCCCGAACAGAGCTGGTAGGTGGCTGATTTTGGCCCCGCTCCTCGGCCAGATTTCCCCTTTTTTGATGCAAATATCGGTATAAGCAGCAGGGAGTGAGGAGCTAGAAAAGGGATCCCCAATCCATTGCCTTGCCCCGCCCCCAAAACTTTTTTTTTTTGTACTTAAAAACTTTTTTTTTTTTTTTTTTTTTTTTCTTTTAAATTTTGGGGCCCCCTATGGTATTAACCACTAGGTGGCGCGATTGTTAATACAACCTAAAGCATTTCATAGGCAATGCATTAGGGTGTACAAAGATGGCGGTATCCCCACTTCCTGTCTGCGGACGGAAGTGGGGCAAACCGGCAGAGTAAGTGACGGGAGCCTTCACAGGACTCCCCAAAAACCATGCCCGGTCATCGGATCGGCGCAGCATAGCTGCGCTGATGCCGATGACTGTAACGATCGGTGCGCGGCACCAATCGGTGTTAATTCAGACGCCACGGCCATCTTTGCCGCGGTGTCTGATGGGTTAAACAGCGCCAGCGGGCGGAGCCACCGCCGGCGCTGTTACTGCGGGTGTTAGCAGCGATTTGCCGCTAACACCCGGCGGCTGTGCGGGGGGGTCACGGAGCGATCCCCCTGCAAAGCCCCTTAGCGGCCCTGGGATGTACTCATACGCCCAAGGTCGTTAAGGGGTTAAAGCGCCATTGGTTCCAGGGCGCTGTACATTCGAGGGGGTTACATACAGAACATAAGTCAAACGAGTACAATGATAAGTGATGAATGACAATTGGCACGACAGAGGGAGAGAGGACCCTACCCGCGAGGGCTTACAATCTACAAGGAGGGGGAACGAGACAGAAGGTAGGGACAGACAGTCATGTTTGTGGAGGGTGTAGTGGCAGCAGGGTTATTGTAGGTTATAGGCAAGCCTGAAGAAATGGGTTTTCAGATTGCTTTTGAAGCTGGTGAAAGTGGAGGACAGTCTGATGTGTTGGGGCAGTGAGTTCCAGAGGGTGGGGGAAGCACGAGAGAAGTCTTGGAGATGGTTATGTGAGGAGCTGATAAGAGGAGAACAGAGAAGAAGGTCCTGTGATGAGCGGAGATTGCGTGAGGGGAGGTATCTGGAGATTAAGGCAGAGATGTATGGAGGGGAGAGGTCATGGAGAGCCTTGTAGGTCAGGGTTAGCAACTTGAAATGAATTCGCTGGGCAACTGGGAGCCAGTGAAGAGATTGACAGAGGGGAGAGGCAGAGGAGTAGCGGGGAGAGAGGTGGATAAGTCGGGCAGCAGAGTTGAGAATTGTTTGAAGGGGAGCAAGAGTGCTAGACGGGAGGCCACAGAGAAGGATGTTGCAGTAGTCTAGACGGGAGATGACAAGGGCATGGACCAGCATTTTTGTAGTGTTGAAGTTGAGGCAGGCAGAGGTAAGGGTTTGGATGTGTGGTTTGAAAGATAGAGCGGAGTCGAGGATTACCCCAAGGCAGCGGACTTGCGGAACAGGTGAGAGTGTACAGCCGTTGACTGAGATAGAGAGATCAGGGGCAAGGGTGGAGTTGGATGGTGGAAAGATGATGAGTTCTGTTTTTTTCACATTTAGTTTTAGGAGACGTGATGAGAAGAAGGAGGAGATGGAGGACAGACAGTCTGGGGATCCGGCCACCGAGAGAGAGGGAGGTGTCAACATCTGGGCCCGGAGATGTAGAGTTGGAGTATCGTCAGCATACAGGTGGTACATGAAAGCCGTGTGAGGCTATCGTGCTGACAGAGGCCAAGAGGGTAAAGAGAGAAGAGTATAAGGACCCAGGATGACCCATTGACGGGTCACATAGAGAGTGGCGCGAAGGGGGAGGAGGTGGGAGGCCGTCGAATGAGAGACGCTGAAATGTGCTACCTGATCAGTGAGGTCCGAGGAGATCCAGGAAAGGGCCAAAGTCCAGTGATGCCGACCCACCCCCCCCCACCCCCCCCCCCCCCCCCCCCCCCCCCCCCCCCACCCCCCCCCCCCCCGGGGAGGAGAGGATTTGTAGACCAGGAGGGAATGGTCGCAGTGTCAAAGGCAGTGGATGAACATGTCTAAAGAGGTAGGATGCCACAGAGTAGTGACCATGAGGCACTTAGGCAGTTGCTGAGTGTTGGTGACCTTGGTTAGTGCGGTTTTGGTAGTTTTTTTCCCACACCACCCTTATGCAACCACACAAGTGAGTGCGGGGTCAGGAAACGAGGATTGTAGTGGGTCACACGAAGAGAGTTGGAGGAGATGGTGGCGAGGACATGCTGAAAGATAGTCGTGTGCTCGCAGAGGTTTGGAACGCAAAATGGAGGAGTGAGATGGAGCGATAGTTGGACATGACGAGGAGGGGTCAAGGGTTGGATTTTTAAGGCTTAGCGTGATAGTAGTCATGTTTAAAGGGCGGAAGGCGAAGATGCCAAGAGGTTAGCCCGATAGGTTGATAAAGAGAATGGGTGCGGGCTGGGATGATAGAAGCCCACTGAGGTCTGGATGCAGGACTGGGATGGAATGGGTCAAGACTACAGGTAGTGAGGTTGGATTTGGACAGTACAGAGGAAAGGTAGTCATGAGTGACAGTGAGGGAAGCAGGTTAAGGGGGCACAGAGCAGTTTGCAAGAGTAGAGGCAGGGTGGTGGGGACTGCGGGCTGAAGAAAAACTTTCTCTGATGTGGTATTGATCTTTAGGAGGAAGTGAATGGCAAAGTTGTCACTGGCTGAAAGGAGGGATATGGGGGAGGAGGTGCTGGTGGGCGGAGAGTGAGACGTTGAAGGTTTTGAATAACATTGTCTGGGGTTGTGAGACAGGTGAGGTTTGAAGTATTTGGTGAAATAGTCATGTTTGGCTGAGGTGAGTGCAGATTTAAATGTAGTGTAGTGATTGTTTTGTTGTGGTATAAGGAACAAAGTCATCAGTGGAGCAGGTTTTACTACCAGCTGGCCGTTCTGCTAATTCTGAAATGCCACGCTCTCAGTTGTTTAGTGGCGTCTGTGTGCCGAGCCTTGTCTGTGACTATTGAGGCGTAGTTATTTCTGTGTGAGCAGGAGAGACTGAGTTCAAGGGTGGTGGTGATTGTGTGGTTGTAGAAAGTGAGTGGCCTTGCGTCTGGGTCTTAATTAATTGATGGGAGATGCGTTGAAGAGGTGCAAGGAGAGTCAGAGAGAGTGAGACGGTAGCCCTTTGTAGCGTTCCTGCGGGGTCGTAATGCGATATCGAGACAAGGAAGGAGCAGGTTGGTTGGAGATGGTATAGAAGGTAATGCCCAGGTTGTGGTCAGTATGGGGTGGGTGGAGTTTGAGAGGTCGGATTGGGGGCAGAGGAGGGTGAAAGATGAGGTCCAGTGTGTGTCCATCTTTGATGAGTGGCTCCTGAAGTCCACTGGGAGAGGATCGAAAAGAGGAGACAGAGTGTAACAGGAGAAAAAATACCAATTTGTTGCGAGCAGAGTGGGGGTTGTAGATTGGGATATTGAAGTCTTCCCTATGATGATAGTGGGGATGTCGCGTGTGAAAGAGAAGTGGAGAAGCCAGGAAGAAAAGTGTGCGCAAGGTGCTGGACCAGAGGCTCTGGCGGTCGGTAGTAAACAGACACTTGGAGGTTGGAGGCGGGTGTAGATGCGGACAGAGTGCACCTCAAAGGTGGGAGAGTGTGAGGGATAAGGCCCAGAGGTGGAGTGGGGACAAAGGAACAGGGCGGTCAGACAGAGAGGAGGCCGACAACCTCCGCCTTGCTTGTTACCCAGGGCGAGGAGTACGTGAAGTAAGGTTGGACGGCCAGCTAAGAGAGAGTGCGGCAGGGGAGATAGTGTCAGAGGGGGTCCAGCACAGGTTTCAGTCAGACCAAGGAAAGGTAAGCTTGCGTGAGAGGAAAAAGTATGTTATGTAGGAAAGTTTTATTACATACAGACCTGTTGCATTCCAGAGAGCAGCTCCCAAGGAGAGGGATAGGGCCGAGACAGGGGTCAAAGGGATGCGTTTCAGGTGAAGGGGTTAACGGAATTTGTAGTGGTGTATCTGTTCAAAGAGGCAGAGACGATGGTGCGGATTGTGACTGGGGGAAGCCCTGGGTTGGGGGATATGTCCCCAGGAAGCCTAGACAGGAGCAGTGAGAGGGTGAGCAGGTGGGAGTAGGAAAGACTGTAGTTGTGCAGTGTTTGCCCCTGTGGTACACGGAGGGCATATAACAGTGGGGATGGAGGTTGGTGACAAGCAGACAGGTGAAGAGGGTAGAAATGCAGGGGGAGATGTAGAGCCTCATTATCCAGCCGAGGAGTTTGGCGGATTAAGCAATGAGTGTGAGGAGAGTGGAGATTGCCACGATTAATGGGGGGAAAAGAAAAGCATAGTGTTAGACAGGTTAGCAGGCTATTGTGGGAAGAAGTGTAGACGCTTACCTTGCCAATCTTGTTCAATCCTGTGTTTACATTAGCGTATTTATTCACACTCTAGCTGGAGGCCACAAGTGTCCAATGGCCACGGGTGTGAGTGACTATATACTAAGCTTAATCCCAAAAAGAACAATCAGATATGAACAGATGTGGGAGCGGGGTCAGTGTTACCTTATTAGCCAGAGTGGGGGGGGGAATAGGAAAGAGATTTACTGGGGGAATTATACAAAGGCTCATGCCGAAACAGAATGGATGGGGGGTATATGAGATGGCGTTAGATAAAAACTATGGTTCACTGGAGATTACTCATCAAAGGATCTGTGTTGCATCTATTTCTTTAATTGAGATTGTTGCAGAGAGGGCCCAGGTGTCTGGGAGTGTTTTTTTAAATTATTTTTTTATTCTATTTTTCTGCTTTTTTTTTCCCTATTTTCCTGTGGTAGATAATAGAGGATGTGATAGACGCCCTCTCCTTATCCATTACTTAAAACACCAGGGCTTGGTGTCAGCAAAGGGGCTTTTTGGAAACCACAAGGCCTGACACGGTAACCCCGTGGTCACTTATACTGCAGTACACAATGCACCAGGGGTACTGGGAAGAGCTGGGCCAAACGGCAGAAGCGGAACTTCTGATGTGGATGGCTCAGCTTCTGGGGCAAGCTACTGCAGGGCTGCTATTTTTTAGATATGGGAAGGGACCCAGTATCGATCTCGGACCTTCAATTCTGATAGTATCAGGCCTGCAGCTGTAGGTTTTACTTTGGCTGGTTATGGAAAATAGGGGGGCTCCATTTCGTTTTTTTAAGTAATTAGCTTCTTTTTTTTTTTTAGATTTTTAATAATGGATAAAAACAGCCAAGGTTGCCAGCTGCAGGTTGATATTATTAAGATGTGAAGCTCAATGATTATTGGCTTTTCCCACCCTAAAAATACCAGCCCATAGCCGCTCCAGAATCTGTCCGGTCCGCTTCTGATGGTTGCTTGGCTCTTCCCAGTGCCCCTGATGCATTGGGTAATAGTGAGTAAGACAATACCCCATATGTGGTCACAAAGTAGGTTTCAGGCACGTTAGAGGAGTCTCAGGAGGGAAGGAGCCGCTATTTGGCTCTTGGGTATGCCAGAATAAGCTGGATTGATTGGAGATCATCATATTTACATTAGAAGAGGCCCACCCCGCCCCCCCGCTATCAAGTTCCTGAACAAGAGGCTTTCCCAAAAGTGACCTCTCAATGAATTAATCTAGGGGTACAGTGTTAAATTTAACTTCTAAGGCTTTTCACAGAAATTTTTAGAATCAAGTAGTGAAAATGAAAAATTACAGTTTTTCCCCCAAAATGCACCATTATTCTCAAATATTTCAGTTTCGCAAAAATGGGAAAATGCCCAAAACTGTGCCATTCTTCTGAGTAAAGGCAATACCCCATATGTGGTCATAAAGTAGGTTTGGGGCACTGGTGAGTCTCAGAAGGGAAGGAGCGCTATTTGGCTTTGGGAGTGCAAAATAAGCTGGATTGGCTGGAGGGCCTCATGTTGCAATTATTAGAGCCCCCAAGTTCCCAGAAACAGAGAACAAAAAAAAAATTTGACTCCCATTTTGGAAGCTAGCCCTCGGTGAATTCATCTAGGGTTATAGTGTCATTTTTACCCCAAGGGTGTGTTTTTTGTAGATAATGCTTTAGAGGATAAGGTAAAATCACAATTTACCTGTATTTATTCCAGACCTTTTCACAATAAAGCGCGCCTTGGCAAAGGGAAAAAAATTTTAGAATTTTTGTGCCGTGTCTCCCATTCTAGGGACCCCCAAACATGTCCCCTGGGAAATTTGGCTGGCCCCTGCTACACGCCATAGAGTGACACAGCGACCTCTTGCTGGGCACGCCTATTTTACTGAATTAGAAAGCAAGTGCTGTTCAATTGCACATACTGTGAAGTGAACTGAGATTCCAAAAGTGACCCCATTTTAGAAAGTTCACCCCTCAAGGAACATTTTAAGAGGTGTAATTATTTTGACCTGACAGGTGTTTCATAAGATTAATTATTGTGTATTAAAAAGGTGAAAATTACAAACTGCCATTATTCCGGCCGCGCCATGTTACCGCAGAATACAATCTATGAAGGGTTCGGTGCTTCATGGAACGGTGCAAATACAAAGAGTATAAAAGCTACAACTAGTAATCCATGGAGGAGGGGGTGCAGTGTAAAGGGCAATCTGTATGCAGGGGCCGGGCTCATCAGGGCAGGTCTCACACTGGGAAGTTGTGTCTTTTCTGATCCCCTTTTGTAGGCACTCTGCACTTTTTTTGTGTCCTTCCCTTTTTACCAGTGGAGGGGATTTCATTAGGAAATGCTGCCCAGCTACAATACAGGGGATGTCAGAACCAGAAGTGCTGGGACCTCTCCCTGGTTCCCATAAACCAGCGCCTGTATTTCCTTCTCTTGGAAGGTAATAAACGTCCCTGCTTGGCCTGTACAACAGAAGAGAATAAAAGCGCTTTTTTACATCCCCTCTGCACAATGTGCACGGCAGCTTCTTGTACCACACTTGGTCTTCGTGGGCACTGATGGCTTCGCACCGGGACCCGACAGGTCTACTCCTCCCATGTACCAATTGCGATCCCTAATATAGTCGGGTTTGAGGGTCTCTGTACTAGTACCTTGTACATGGGCAGGGGTAGTGGTGGTACCGGGATATGTGGTCAATACAAGGACATCCCTCTTTTCCTTATATCTGACCAGCAGCAGGTCATCATTGGATTGAGACCTGCTTCTCCCTGGAGCAATTCAAAAGGGTTTAGGGGGTCCCCTCTGGTTCTTCCCCACTGGCCGCAAAGGCTGCTGTACGTTGGCAGTCGAGGGACTTAAAAGTGGAATGCTGGTGTAAAGTTTATCCACGTACAGGTGGTCACCTTTATCCAGCAGTGGGTGCACCAAATCCCACACTATTTTCCACTTATTTTTAGGGAAGAGGGGCATTCTGGGGGTACAATATGGCTGTCCTTCCCTTTGTAAATCCTGACGCCGTGGGTGTACCCAGAGGTCTTCTCGTACAGCTTTTTATCCTGTACTGTGCTCTTTTACTGGACAGGTACTGGTGGAATTTAAGCCTTCCCTTGAAATGTAAGAGAGACTCGTCCACACAAATACATTTCTCAGGGGTATAGACTGCTGAAAATATGGCGCTGAAATGGGTAATAACAGGCCGAATTTAAAACAAGCGTAAATAGGTGGGGGTAATCACGGGCGGGACAGTGCATTTCTGCATTATGAAAGGGAATCTTTGTATTTGTTAAAAGAGTGTGGGGACTGCAGGGGGGAAAAAAAGGTATGCTGTAAAAAAATATCAATACTCCCGGGGGCCTTGGGTTCTTCCTAGGCCCATATGCAGGGAAAAATGTTTTCATTTCTGCAGTGTCCTTTGGGTTCCACCTGCCCGAAAAGAGGACATGGGGTTTAGGGGCCAAAAAAAGTGGGATAGAGAAATTTGGGCGTGCCACCCTGACATTTTACCAGGGTTTCAGTGAGGCCTGCAGTGTCAATACGAACTTCTGGGGTGGCCACAAAGTGGGGGTTTTGGGGGGGTAATCCTGGGGCGGGACCCATTTGGGGTCCTCTTCTGATCGGGGGGTGTCTACGGAAAGCCCCTCTCAGAGGAGATTTCGGGGAATGGACAAGGCAAGCAAAAAAACCCTTGTCCAAACCCCCGGCGGAATCGCTATCGGGGCCCCAGGAAACCCCCCCTCCTCCGCTGATAACGTCTTGGGAAGATTGGGACTTTTTTTTATTTGGGGGTTTAGAATTACGGGCTGAAGAAAATTTTTTATTTCTTCAACTAAGAAAACTATTTTTTTTTAACAACGGACGTCACTACCTCACCCCAGGGGCCCCCAATACTGTGCCGCGACCAGCACCGGGCCGGGACAGCCTGCGGGTCCAGGGGCCCCAGGCTCCCCTGATGCCGACTGCCATTGACTTTAGCCCAGGTGGTCAGCTATCTCTGTGCAGTTTTAATACGGCCCCCAAATAGTTAGCAGCTGCACACTAGGTGTAGTTGTTTTCGCTATAAAAAAAACAGGGAAGGGGTCTTTACCGCCCTTTTTCCCTTTCAGTGAAAAGGCCCACTGAGCCCCCGTGCTACAACGGGGGGCACAGGGAGTGGGATGCAAGCTGTGTCTCACACCCGTACCGTGGGCTCGCCAACACCGGAAGCAGCCGTCTGAAGGGGATACGGGAAAGGGGGAGAAACTATTTCTTTCTTTTTTTTTTTTTTTTTTTTAAACTACCTGGGGGTTTCCTTTTTTTTACCGGGGGCTATACTATTTCAATTTTACTACAGGGTCAGTTTTGCCATTAGAGAAGTAAACCAATTTCAAGTGAAAAGATTTAAAAGTGAGAGCTGAAATAAGACTAAATGAGACAGAATTGGGAGGGGGGGCAGGGGATGCCTTTTTTTGTGAGATTAGTCACCCGTTCCCCTGTTTCACTATTGCAATCTAACTTGCAGCCATCTGCCTTCTCGCTTACCACCCAATCATGCCCCCTGAGAATGTTATCCACATCAGCACCTCTCTCCTTTCCTCACCCATGTATTCATCCAATAAACTATTTTCCTTTTTCAACTACCACAAACCCCCCACTTCCTTAGTGCCGCAAAAATGCGACTCATACACATCACTGAACCATCTGCTGTCACTCTTCATTCTCCTGCTTCTTGCTGCAGGTAACATCTCTCTTAACCCCGGGCCACCCTCCTTTACTGCTCATCCCACCTCCTCCTTCCATAGAAACCCTCCTAACCTTCTTGCTACTCATTGTACATCTTTTCCTGCCCCTTTTAAATTGTGCTTTGTGGAACCCCAGATCTGTCTGTAATAAACTCAACCTGCTCTCACAGAAACATGGCTCCAGCAATCAGACACTGCTTCCCTTGCTGCTCTCACCTATAGCGGCCTACACTTCACCCATACCCCCAGACCTGAGAACAGGCAGGGTGGAGGAGTTGGCATACTTCTTTCTCCACACTGCACCTATGGCCGTGTTCACACGGCTTATTCCCGGGATTTGTGAGCCGTATTGAGCTCACAAATCCGCCGTGAATAAGGGGGCGGGACGGGGGCGGGGCCGGAGCGCGGCGGGGGCGGCCCTCCGGCCCCATAGAAAATTGCATTGTTTACGGCGCGTCCCGCCGTAAATAATGTGCATGTCACTTTCTCCCCCCGCGGCGGATTTGCCGAGTGGGGGGGAAAGCGACGGATTCCACTGTTCTCTATGAGAGCAGTGGATTACCGTAATGACAGGGACGATTGGCGCCGTACTGAAGCGCAAATCCGGCGCGGAGTACGGCGCCCAATCCGTGCCAAAATAAGCCGTGTGAACGAGGCCTATCAGTTCATTCCTCCCACACCTTCCCTCAAGTTCCCCTCTGACTCTTTCAGCCATTCTCTCTCAGACTGGTGGTCGTGTATAGATCCCCCGGCTCACCCGCCAGTTTCTGGATCATTTTGCTGCCTGGCTTCCTCATTTCCTCTCTACCGAAATGCCCACACTCATCATGGGTGATTTCAACATCCCCAGTGACGACTCCACATCTCCTTCTGCCTCTCAGTTTCTTTCACTAACCCCTTCCCACAATTTTTCACACTTTCCCACCCGCAAGGTTGGCAACTCTCTTGATCTGGTTTTCTATAGTCTTTCCTCAATTTCTAACCTCACTAATTCTACTAGTGCTCTCTCTGATCACCTTATCTCCTTCACTATCACTAATTCTCACTCATCTCTGGACAAACCTGCCCGTCACACTTTCAGAAATATCCGCTCCATTAACACTCAGGAACTTACAGACACCACACAATCCTCACTACCCCCAATCTCCTCTGTCTCCTGTCCTGACCTGGTGGTCAAACTATATAATGAAAGTCTCTCAGCCACCCTGGACATACTGGCACCACTCATACATCGCTCAGATGCCGGCAGCCTTGGCACAGACCTCAGACTCACCATCTGCAACGATGTTCCAGGTGTGCTGAGCATCTGTGGAGATCGTCAAAGCTACCTGCAGACTTTCTCCACTATATATTCATGCACTGCTCTTTACCATGTGAAACAAGAATATTTCACCTCCATCTCAATCTTACACAAAAAACCAAAATGCGTGTTTGACACCATCCATTCCCTTCTCAGGCCTAAAGCTCAGGCTCCGGTCACTGACCTCTGTGCTGAAGACCTGGCCACTCACTTCAAAGAGAAAACTGACAGAATCCAGCAAAACATCTCATCTCAAACCCCAAGAAGCACCCATCCTGTCCCTCCCGCACGTCCTCTAGCCTGCTCTCAGCTCTTGACCCGACGACAAAAAAAGCGTCCAGGCTTTTCCTGTCTGCTCGCCCCCTCACCTGCTCTAGTGACCCCATTCCCTCTCACCTTGTCCAGTCTATTTCCCCAGCTGTCCTCTCTCACCTTACTGCAATCTGTAACCTCTCCACTGGGATCTTTCCATTCTCCTTTAAACACGCTGTTATAACTCCTTTACTGAAAAAGCCCTCTCTGGACCCATCCTGTGCTGCCAACTACTGACCAGTCTCTAACCTGCCCATCGTCTCTAAACTCTTGGAACGCTTGATCTACTCTCACCTGATCAGTTTTCCCTCTACTAACTATCTTCTAGATCCTTTACAATCAGGTTTCCGCACCCTACACTCCACAGAAACTGCTCTAGCTAAAGTCTCTAATGACCTCCTCACTGCTAAATCTCAGAGCAAATACTCATTGTTGCTTCTTCTAGATCTCGTTACCGCATACTAATACCTTTACAATACACAAAGTTTTATTTGTTACAACCCATCCAACAATATATTGATCAATATCCGGACATAATAATAGGAGTCCTGGGTTTTCATACATTCTTACCCCTCGTGACATAGACTTTTTTTGATGTCACGTTCGTTTTTCCCTCCTCGCCTTCCCAGAGTCATAACCTTTTTATTTTTCCACCTTCATAGACAAGTGAGGGCCTTTATTTTACGGGACAAGATGGACTTTCTAATGGTGTCATTCACCGAACCATAGAATATACTGGGAAACCACAAAAACATTCCAAGTGGGGCAAAATGTGAAAACGACGTACTTGCGCCATGTTTGGGGGAGTTTTGTTTTTGGCGTTCACTCTCCAGTATAAATGATGAGTTTTCTGTATTCTATAGGTTGATATGCATCTGGCAAAACCAAGCATGTAGGGGGTATGTTAAGTTTTGATACCGTAAAAAAAATCCAAACATTAAAAAATATTTCAAATTTTCACCCCGGCGCCATTTTTACGACCAATAACTTTTTTGTCCTTTCCACTACAGACCTGAGTGAGGCGCCATTGTTTGTGTTTGAAGGGCAATTTTTATTGGTACCAGTTTGGAATACATACGTCTTTCTTGATCAAATTTATTCCAACTTTTACGGGACGTGAAATGTCTCCAAATGACTTCTCCGGTGTCAGTGTCCGGGTTAAATGATGTCATATTTTAATAGATTGGACTTTTTCGGATGAAGCGGTCCCAAATATGGGGAACCTTTTATTTTATTTTTTATGTGTAAAATGGCAAAAGGGGGAGATTGGAACTTTTAAGATTTTTTTACACTTTAAAACATTTTTTTTCTTTTACTTTGACTTTGAGTCTCCCTGGTTCACCACTAGGGGGTCCGATAATTTCCATAACCTAATATATTGTATGGACAATGGATTATGGTGTACAAAAACGGTGGTTTCACTACTTCCTGCCCCAGGCAGGAAGTAGAGAAACAAAAAACATGGCGGCGATGGAAGCCTTCACAAGACATCCAGCTGCCATGTTAAGTGATCGGGAGCCCGCAATTTCACTGTGGGGACCTCCATCGGAGTGAGAAGCAGTGCGCGGCACCATTTCTCATTCATTCAGATGCAGAATTTACGGAACGCAGCTGCCAGCTGTACTGAATCTGGCCACTTTGAGCTGCTGTTCTGAATACAGTACAGCTGGCGGCCGCACTCAGTACAGCATCGCTAATACGCAGGGTTGGAGCCGGCTACATCCCTGCGCACCGTTATTCTGTCGGATCACCCCCTTGCAATCTAACTGCAGGGTATATCAGTTGTCATGGAGGCTTCAACAGCTGCCATGTATGCTCACCTATTACACCCTGCCTATGGTAATGAATGAAAGTCCTATATACAGCAGTACAATAGTACTGCTGTATATAGGACAAGGTAGTGTGCCCCCTAGTGGTAAAATATCCTAGGGGAACTACAAATTAGAGTAAAAAAAAAAAGTTTAAAAATAGATAAATCTTAAAAGTATAAATCACCCCATTTTGCAGTTTTCCAAATAAAAAAAGTTCCCCATATTGGTAGAACGTCACGTCCCATAATAGTTCCAATGTATTAAAATATAACATCATGTATCCCGTCCGCTGAACATCAGAAAAGAAAAAATTCCAGACGCCAAAATTGTGGGTTTTCTGGTCATTTCATATCCCCAAGGCCCCACGTTCAGGCCCCACGAGTCCTGGAGCTATCCGTGCACCGGAGGGAAAGAGATATCAAACATTCATTATACCAGGTGAGCCATCCATTCATTCAATACTTTGCTCACTATCTGAGCACTTCCCTCACTGGAGCCCAGAGAGAGTCTCTGTCTCCAAGGATGAGCATTATGTTCCCTCAGTGGTTACCCCAGTTGTAACGAGGTTTCTGTGGGTGTTAACAGGCTCGGACTGGGCCACCGGGGGATCGGTGAATCTCCCGGTGGGCCCCGAGCTGCTGTGGGCCCTGGAAACAGTGCCGCTGCACCCTGGGGCCCGCTGGCCACATCCAGTCACTGAACGCTCGGGACCTGCGTCCCGAGCGTTCAGAGACAGGGCCAAGGAGTCGGGGACTAATGTCCCTGACTCCAGGGCCTACGCGGTTTCAGTGGAGCAGAGCGCCGCCCACGCTCCACTCCACTGATCGCCCTGGCAGGTGTAAGGCTTTAGGCCTTAAGCCTACCAGGCAGCCTCTAATGGTGACGTAGGCGCACAGTGACATTACATCACCGCACCGCCTATGTAGGGCGCCCGTAGAAGCCTGCGGGGAGCTCAGAGCGTCCGGGAGCAGCAGGAGCGGGAGAAAGGTAAGTGGTTGTGTTTTTTTTTTTTTCTAGGTACCTAAACGGTCCCTGGCTACCGAAACCTAAAGGGAGCCTGGCTACCTAAACCTAAAGGTGGCCCTGGCTACCTAACCATAAGGGGGCCCCTGACTACCTAAAACCTAAAGGGAGCCCTGGCTACCTAAACCTAAAGGGGGCCCTGGCTACCTAAACCTAAAGGGGGCCCTGACTACCTAACCCTAAAGGGAGCCCTGACTGCCTGAAAAATAAAGGGGGCCCTGACTACCTGAAAAATAAAGGGGGCCCTGACTACCTACAAACTTAAAGGGACCCTAACTACCTGCGAACTAGCTAAAGGGGGCCCTGACTACCTACAAACTAAGGCCCTAACCACCTAAAACTTAAGGTGACCCTAACTACCTGCGAACTAGCTAAAGGGTGCCCTGACTACCTACAAACTAAAGGGGGCCCTAACTACCAACAAACTAGCTAAATAGGGCCCCTAACTACGAAAATCCTAGCTAAGGGGGCCCTAAACTACCAAGAAACTGCTAAAAGGGGCCCTAACTACCAACAAACTAACTAAAGGGGGCCCTAACTACCTGCAAACTAAGGGGGGCCCTAACTACCTACAAACTAAAGGGGGCCCTAACTACCTGCAAACTAAGGGGGTCTCTAACACCGCGTTATACTAGCACAGCACACTAGTGACAACTTTCACGGTGCACGCTGCAGCCTCTGTCAAGGACCATGGTTATGCCCGTGCCTCTGCTGTGGTCCCCGCTACTACTTACTCACCTGTCCTGGCTCCTGTCTGTGCCTCTGTGCTGGCAGCGATGCCCACCAGCAGATACGAGTCTCCGCTCCTCGTCTCACCATTCCAGCCATTCTCAGTTTTTCTTCTGGCTGAAAGTTCCAGGTCCCTGCTCTTTTGGACCCCGGTTCTTCTGAGAACTTCATCCTCCCGTCTCTACAGAAGTTTTTCCTGCCTGTCTCCCGTCTGGAGAATCCCCTGTGTTTCTCATCTGTCAATGGGTAGAACCTGAAGGAGCCAGTCCAGTTCCATATCCAGCCTGTGTTTTTGAAATTTGAAAGTCCCCACCAGGAGAAGATTTCCTTCTACGTCCTGTCTAATTCATCTACTCCAGTTCTGCTTGGTCTTCCGTGGTTCCAGCTTCTTGGCCTTCTTTGGATTGGAAAACGGGTGATTTTGTAAAAATTGGCCGAGCATAGCCACATACGCTGCCTCAAACCTGCCCATGTGGAGCAGCCCCACCCACCCGTTTCTCTGCCCGTTTGTTCTGTGTTGCCAGTGCAGGAGTCTCCAGTGCAAGAAAAGCCCCTGGACTTTGTTTAAGATGTCGTCCGAGGACACCTCCTCTGGAGGAAGTTTTTGGGATACCGAGGATATCCCTAGTTGCTTTCAGGGTACCCAGATAGCCTGGATGGGAGGGCTTAAGGGGGGGGAGTACTGTCACCGCAGTCATGGCTGTGCCTTTACTGCGGTCCCCGCTACTACTTACTCACCTGCCCCGGCTCCGGTCTGTGCTGGTGAATACGAGTCTTCACTGCTTAGCCTGGCCCCGTAATGTCCTGTGCGCGCTTGAGCGTCCCCTATGGGGCGCACACGGCAATACTCGGCTATTTAAAGGGACAGTGTCTCAATTACCTGCCCGGTGACCTGTGACCCCTGGATATAAAAGGAACATCCTGCTTTTAATTCTGGTCAGTTTGTTGTTGTCTACATA
The DNA here is from genome assembly GCA_025379985.1 of Phyllomedusa bahiana. Taxonomy (NCBI): domain Eukaryota; kingdom Metazoa; phylum Chordata; class Amphibia; order Anura; family Hylidae; genus Phyllomedusa; species Phyllomedusa bahiana. The sequence continues at coordinate 37,100 of JAODAL010014640.1, forward strand.
CATAGAGCTTGACCCCTGCCTGCTGCACTACTGCTGTACCAGTGTCTAGTGTATCCTGTGTTACCTGTGCGCTATCATTGCGTTATCTGCTGTATACCTGCTACTGCACCAGTCCGTTACTACTGCTATATAGCTGCCGCTGCACCAAGTCTGCTACAGTCCTGGGACTGTGTTACCTGCCTACGGATACACCTACTGTGTTCTGTCACCCATATCGGCACCTGCTATCCTTTAGTGCCTTTTGAGCCTACTGAGAAAGCGTATTTCCTCGTCTTTGTGATTTCTGTGTACCGTACCATTTCGCTACTGTCCTCTGACTACGAATCTCTGCCGCCTGCCCTGACCTACTGCCTGTCCTCGACCACGAACCTGCCTTACGATTTTGTAAGAAGCTTACCCTTGGCTACCACCGCAAGCAAGTCCCACCAATGGAAGCAACCTGGTAGTTTCCTGCCGCAGCAAGTCCATCCCGCTTTGCAGCGGGCTCTGGTGAAAACGGTCTACTTAGAATCGGTTTCCCTGGTTGGGCTTTCACCATCGCTTGCGGTGGTCCAGCAGATCCACTACTGCTACCGTTACAGTAAGATCCGGTCATGGATCCCGCCAAGGTGCCTCTGCCTGGCGAAGCGGACCTTGCAGCAGTTGTTGCGCAACAGTCACGACAGATCGTGCAACAGGCACAGCAGGTAGACCAGCTGTCATGTTGCAGCAACTCCTGGCAAACCAGCAGCAGCCGTCATCTCCACCCGTGGCTACACCGCCTCCAGCTGCCCCACCTGCGACGGTGGGTCCCAAGATCCGGTTACCGCTACCATCGAAATTCAAAGGGGACTCCAAGCAGTGCCGAGGTTTCATTTACCTTGTGTTCTATGCACATTTTAATTTTAAAGACGGACCAGTTCCCCACAGAGCATTCTAAGGTGGCTTTCGTGGTCAACTTGCTTTCCGGGAAGGCCTTTTGCATGGGCCACACCCCTGTAGGATCAGAATGATCCAGTGACGGCGAATCTACAGTCCTTCCTCCAGGAGTTCCGCAGTGTTTTCGAGGAACCAGCTCGGGCATCCTCCGCCGAAATGTCTCTTCTAACCCTGTGCCAGGGGGACTCGTCTGTGGGAGACTACGCGGTGCAGTTCCGCACATTAGCTTCGGAGTTAGCCTGGAATGAGGCCGCCCTGTGTGCCACCTTCAAAAGGGGTCTACGATGGATAAGGATGTGCTGCTGTGTGGGACATCCCCCGAGCATTCTGTTGGTACCGCATGATGCGTTTCGCCGAAAGGTGAGAAGTGCTTCAGCAAGAACGAGAGGTAGACGGCACGCGGTTTCACGCTAGCTCATATTCCAGAGCAGCCTAGGCAACTGACACCGCTCCCTATTGAGGAACCCATGAAGGTCGACCAGGCTCAACTCTCTGAGCAAGAATTGGCCCGACGTCGGTTAGGCAACCTGTGCCTGTACTGTGGCAGCCCTGAGAACCTCCGGAGTAATTGTCCCCAACGTCCTAAATGTCCGGGAAACTTCCGCACCTAGGGTCCGTGGGAGAGGCGTCCCTAGGTGCAAATTTCTCCTCTCCATGCCTGATGTTGCCAGTACAGGACGTAACTGATGCTGGACTCATGTTTCGGGTCTCTGCCTTCCTGGACTCTGGCTCGGCAGGGAACTTTATACACCGCTCCTTAGTGTCGCAGTATCGCCTCCCGGTGGTCCGTTTGGAAAAGCCGTTGGTCATCTCCTCGATCAGCGGTGAGCTGCTAAGCGACACTATACAATTCATCACCAAGCCGCTGTCTCTCCACGTGGGAGTCCTGCATAAAGAGAAGATCTCCTTCTACGTGTTACCACGCTCTTCTTCGGCGGTTCTCCTCGGGCTTCCGTGGCTGCGACTCCACTCTCCTACTCTAGACTGGACGTTGGGAGAAGTCACTCGCTGGGGTCCCAACTGCCTGAGCCGTTGTCTGGTGGCACTTTGCCTGGTGCTTACCGGCTCTCGCACAATCCCCCGCGAACCATTGCCCGGGCTACCCGCTGAATACCAGGAGTTCGGTGATGTATTTTCTGAGAAAGAAGCGGAGATCCTTTCCCCTCATCGACCATATGATTGTCCGATCGACCTACTGCTGGGTACCAGTCCTCTCCAGGGTAGTCTATTCCTTGTCCGTTCCCGAGACACAAGCTATGTCTGAATATATCCGGGAGAATCTCCAGAAGGGGTTCATAAGAAAATCCTCCTCTCCAGAAGGTGCGTGATTCTTCTTCGTGGAAAAGAAGGACGGTACCTTACGGCCCTGCATAGACTATCGGGGACTTAATAAGATCACGGTGAAGAATCGATACCCTCTGCCGTTGATCAAAGAGCTCTTTGATCGACTACGTGGTGCGAAGTTCTTCTCCAAATTGGACTTGAGGGGAGCCTATAACCTGATCCGTATCCGTAAGGGCGATGAGTGGAAGACGGCCTTTAACACCAGGGACGGGCACTTTGAGTACTTGGTCATGCCATTCGGCCTGTGTAATGCCCCAGCCGTCTTCTAGGAGTTTGTGAACAACATCTTCAGGGATCGCCTGTATACTTGTGTCGTGGTATACCTGGACAACATCTTGGTATACTCACCTGATCTGGAGACTCACCACGTCCACATCCGCCAGGTTCTGAGGCGCCTCCGTGCTAACCGCCTGTACGCCAAGTTGGGAAAGTGCATCTTCCACCAAACCAGCCTGCCATTTCTGGGATATATGATCTCTGACCAAGGTTTGCGAATGGACCCGGCAAAGCTGTCTTACAATGTGTGCTGTCTTACAATGGCCTCGCCCTATTGGTCTTCGGGCCATACAACGCTTTCTGGGGTTTTGCAATTATTACCGACAGTTCATCCCGCACTTTTCTACACGGGTAGCTCCCATTGTGGCCCTCACGAAGAAGAATGCTAACCCACGAAGTTGGTCAGTCATCCGAGGCCGAGAAGGCATTCGTGAAACTGCAGACTGCTTTTGCTTCCGCTTCTATCCTGTCGTGGCCGGACCCTGCAAAGCCTTTGGCACTAGAAATAGATGCCTCGTCTGTCGGGGTCGGTACGGTACTCACGCAAAGGGGACCGACGGGTAAAATGGTCACTTGCGGATTATTTTCCAACACGTTCTCGCCGGCGGAAAGAAATTATACGATCGGAGACCGGGAGTTATTGGCCATCAAACTGGCCTTGGAGGAATGTCGTTACCTGCTGTAAGGTGCTCGACATCCCATCTGCATCTATTCAGACCACAAGAACCTCCAGTACCTCCAGACGGCCCAGCGACTTAATCCACGCCAAGCTAGGTGGTCGCTCTTCTTCTCCCGGTTTAATTTCCAGATCCACGTCCGTCCTGCAGAAAAGAATGTGAAGGCAGACACACTATCACGCGCTTCCGACGTGGTCGGTGAAGAAGTGACCCCAGAGCACATACGTGAGCCCCGCACTCCTCAAAAGGATCGTGCAGTGGGGACACTGCTCATTGGGGGCCGGACATCCCGGTGCTCGTAAAACCTGCCTCCTTATCGCGCGGTTCTATTGGTGGCCAGACCTCGCTAAAGATGTTAAAGAATTTGTTGAAGCCTGTGTCACTTGTGCCTGTAACAGAACGCCTCATCACAGACCGGTCAGGCTCCTCCTTCCCCCTTCCTCAGGTAACACCGTGATCTGGGTGGTTACGGAACGTTTTTCTAAAATGGCACATTTTGTCCCATTGCCAGGTTTAACCTCTGCCCCGCGCCTGGCCAACCTATTTTTTCCCCACATTTTTCCTTTACACGGGATGCCCCTGCAAATTGTCTCTGATCGTGGAGTCCAGTTTGTCTCCAAATTCTGGAGGACCCTCTGTTCTCAGCTTCAGGTGAAGCTCGATTTCTCCTCGGCCTACCACCCCCAGACGAATGGCCAGGTGGAAAGGGTCAACCAGGTCCTGGGGACCTACTTGCGCCATTTTGTCTCGGCTCGTCAGAATGACTGGTCCAACTTGCTTCCAAGGGCGGAATTTTCTTATAATTCCCTATACTCTGAATCAGCGGGTGCCTCTCCCTTCTATATTGTGTACAGCCTGCACCCCTGCCCACCTCTCCCACTAGCATCTCAGTCCAAAGTCCCTGCAGCGGATACATTGGTCCGCGACATGAAGGCAATTTGGGCTCTGTCCCGCCGGGCCCTGCTCCGTGCTTCGGCACACATGAAAACTCAGGCAGATAAGGGAAGGAGCCCCCTCCCCCCCCAGTTTTTTTTCCAGGCGATAAAGTATGGTTATCTGCCAAATATGTCCGGCTTAAAATCCTTTCCCCGGTACCGGGGGTGAGTGGCCCCGTCGGAGGTCAGGTACTCACCCGACCTCGCTCCTGATTTCCAGTTTTTAAAGGGGCCAGGGGCGCCGGTAATTGGCTGTTGCCACCCGCTGACCCTATATAATGGCCCTCCCCCGGGAAGTCCTCTGCCTGTTTTTAGTCCCTTTTGGCCCCTATAAAAAGGTTTTTTATAGCCCTTGTGATTTCGGGTTGTACCGTACCTTTTCCCGTACCCCCCTCGGGACTACGAACCCTGCCGCCTGCCGTGCCCTACGTGCCCCGACCACAAACCTGCCTTTTTTTTTTTGGTCCTCTTACCCTTTTGGCCCTACTATAAAAAGCAAGTCCCCCCAGGGGGAAAGCGAGGGTATTTTCCCCGCCACAGAAAAGTCCATCCCGCTTTGTGGCGGGCTCGGGTAAAAAGGGGTTTTCTCTTGACTCCGCCCCCTGGTGTGGGCTTTCACCATCGCTTGCGGTGGTCCAGAAAGATCCCCCTACCGCTACCGTTAAAAACCTTTGGATATGACAGCCCGTTATTGATAAGATCTCAAATTAGGCAAAGGGTAACACTTTCTAATTCATCTTTTTTTAGAAAAGAGGGGGCCAGTCCTGGCCTTTTTTTAAGGTAAAAAGGGAAAAAAAAAATTTTGGTTTTAAATGTGTTTTATTAAGTTTTTTTAAAAAACATTAAAATTAAAAAACATAATTTTTTACAATTCAATGATTTTTTGCAATTTTAAATTAACATGCACCAAATTTGAGACAATTTTTTAACACATATTTCCTTTTTCCCTTTTAAATAGCATACAGGAAAGAAATTACAAAAAACCACCAAACATCCCAAGAAAAACTCTAAGAGCAAGTTTTCCCAATAAAACCCCCTAGCAAAAAAAAAAAGGGAAATTTTACAACACATAGAAATTAGAACCCCGACACATTAGGGTGGGGGGAAAAAAGCAATATATCTTTAAGGAAAAATTTTTCTAGGGTAAGACCATGTTCCCCCAACAGAGGCGCATATTAAAGTTTTTAATGCACTTTTCCCCCGAAACGAGCACTGGGAAACCCACAAAGGGCCAGATCTTTTCCAATTTTTCTAAAAATTTTCGTTCAAAGATGCAGTAAGTTGCTCCCCTTACTCTGACATCTTTGAGCCTATTTAAAATTAAAAACCTCCAGGGTAGGGGGATTCGACGTTTTCCCAAAAGAGGAGATGAGGCATCTGTTGCCGTTAGAATTTTGGGTTTTAAATTGTCACAATGTACTTTTTTAACTGAGGGGATTTGAATATTCAATAGGAAACATGTTGGGACCATGGGTAGCCTAGCTCCAGTGACGTCCATCACCATTGTGGGAACCAACCGCCAGAAACTCCCCAACAGGGTGTACTCCCAAAAAATGTGGAACACAGTTACCTCCCTCGCTCCACACCTCCAGCATCTATCTGGGATCCCTGGGTTTAACTTATGTAACAAAGATGGGTTATAGTACCACAGCATGAGCATTTTGTACTGATTCTCCTTATATAGCATACACTGAGAGGTCTGACCAGCTCTCTTCCACACCAACCTCCACTCCCCCTCAGATAACTGTTTCCCAAGGTTGTTCCATTTTGCCTTTAGGATTTAGGAGCTTGGGGCAGGGTTTCAGCGCATGGCATAAATAGGGAAATATAAACCCTTTTTTGTCACAGAAAGTTTACATGTCAGTTCAAATCTCGTAGGTCGAGCTACTGCAGCGGTCCCCAAAACCGACTTAGAAAAATGAACAATTTGCATACAAGAGTAATAACTATTATTTGGCAATTTAAACCGTTCCTGCAAGGACCGAAAAGGTGCAATGTTCTATAATCTATAATATCGGCTGTCCGAAAAAGCTGCCTATTGTACCATAGCTTCATGGACACATCTCCCATGCCAACCAGGAACTTAGGATTAAAAAGGAAAGAGGTCGTGGCAGAAGATGGAGAGCAAAGCCCAAACCGTTAAGCACATCGGTGCCATATCTCTCTCGTCAACCGTTTAGGCCCCAGAGAGGACCCCCGGGGCCTCGCAAGGCCCATGAAAAATTTGGATAAAGGGGGCCAAACCCAATTTTTCATTTCGCCCATTTAGATAGCATAAACCTGACAAGGGGTACCCGCCGGGCTCCTTCCAATTGGGCTTTGTAATGTTGGGCTGCATTTTCCCCCCCAGTTTCCCAGAAAAATTTAAAAAATTTCCCCAAACCTTGCCCCCCGGATCCCCAAAAAAGTTGGAAGCCATTTGCATGGAATTGGAACAGGAAGCGTTTCAAATAAGTATATAACTTTGCAACACAATTCTTGACTGCAAGAATTTTCCCATAAAAGGGGGGTAAATTTGCATTTGCAATAAACCTACCCTATAAATTTTTGGTTTTTTATAGGGAGGTATTTCTGGGTCGGTTACCCCCAAAAATTTTAAAGAGCTGATTTCCAATTATAAAAAATAATTTTCAGTTAACAATTTTTAAAACCACGGGGGGAAAGTTAAGGGAGGGCCTCTGGTTTTGCCGTGTTTATTTTAAGCCCCCAAAAAAAAAAAGGGAGGTAATAAGGAATGCGGTTAGGTAAAGAGACATGTATGAGTCATGTTAACATACGTCGGTGAGTGACATTTTAAACTCTCCATCCTTTAGAACAATTCCCTTAATATCTGGGGGTGGGGGACGGACGTCGAGTGCCATTGGTATCGTTCAATGGGAAAATGTTGTGTGGGAATCTATTTGCGCGGTAGGGGCCGAGTAAAGGCACGGGAAACGAAAAGAAAGGGGCCCGAAAATCGAAGGTTTCTAAAAACTTAAACCCCTTAACGAGCGCCCACTGACTATTGACGTCGGCTGGTGCAGGTGTTTGTCTACAGCAATATCTTTTGGCGTCGCTGCAGATATTGGGGCTTGCGGCGCCTGGGGCTGCAGCCCCTATCCCAGAGCATCTCCTGCAAGCACCAGGGAGCGGAGGGAACCTCCGCTTCCCGGTGCTTTAACCCTTTGATTGCGGCGGTGCGTTACCGCAGCGCACTCAAAGGGTTTCCCTGCTCTGTCAGGTAATCGGAACACCTGGTGACCCAACAGAGCCCGGGGGCTGGGTTCACAGTCAGCCCTGGGGACCTCGTGTGGCCCCAGGACTGTTGGTCCCTAAGCCAGTGACCAGGACAGACTGTGTGCTGCCCTGATCACTGGTTTGTGTCAGACTGACACAGATTTATAATGTTTTAGCATATATAAATTTATGCTAAAAACAATAATAAGTGTAAAAAAAATGTAAACAGTTCTCCCTTCATGGATTAATAAAAAGGAAAAAAAAACATAAAAAGTGTAAAAATAAATATAAAATAATTAAAATAAAAATTTTTAATAAAAATAATTGTGATATATTACACACACAAAAACCCTAACCATTAGGTATCCACACGACCACAATAACCTGTAAAATTAATCTAACAAGTTATTAGTGTGGAATGTGAACGGTGTAAAAAAAATGTAAAAAAACAAAAAAATTAAAAAAACAAAACAATGTAAAAAAAAAAAAAAATTCTGCAATAAGTGAACTTAAACTATTCCCCATAAGTACACATGTCTCGAATAAAACGAGGCCTCATCAACGCTTCATTGAAAAAATTAAAAAAGTTACAACTGTTGAACACAAAGAGGCATAAACTAAAAAGTTTGGTCATTAACTACTTTTCGGCCTGGGAGTTAAGGGGTTAAACATGTAGGACCAGTTAAGCTGGTCGAAGGCCTTTTCCGCGTCTAGGCTTAGAAGTAAGGCCGGTTTATTGTAGTTCTTCATGGCATCTATCAAATTAATTTGGGTCTTCCTGGGTATTATTCCCCCTTGGCGGTTTAAACACAAACCCGAATGGTATTTCGAATTAAACTGTGGTAACCACAATGCCACTCTGTTGGCCAGCACCTTAGTAAAATTTTAAGGTCAGAATTCAATAATGCAATTGGTCTATAATTGCCCATTTCTAGTGGGCGTTTGTCAGGTTTAGGGATTAAGGAAATGTAGGAATGTAGAAAATGTGAGGAAACCCTGTAGAATAGAATGATATAATTGGTGGAGAGTAAGTTTTATAATAAAGGTACGTGAGACCGTCCGGCCTTGGAGTTTTCCCATTAGGTAAGGATTTAATAGCTTCTTCTAATTCCTCTGGAGTGACAGGAGCGTTAAGGGAGGGTAGTCCCTCTGGGGGAAGCGTCGGGAGGTTACAGGAGGATAAAAATTCTTCCAGTATACGTTCTCTATCGCCCGGAGTCTTGGGAAGATTATCTGGGAGGAAATAAAGATCTTAAAAAAAGGTATGAAACATTCGAGCTATCCTATCGGGGTCACAGGTGATGTTTCCATTTGCTTCAGCTAAAGCATGACGGGTACGGTTAACTGTTTCCTCTTGTAATTGTATAGCTAACAATGTATGGGCTTTATTGCCTCTTTCATAGTATCGTTGCTTAGAGAACAATAGAAGCCTTTCTGTCCTCTCATACTCTAGAGATCACAGTTGGGACCGTATGCTAACTATTTCACGCAACGTAGATCTAGAGGGATTACTACCCAGAGCAGCTTCCAATGTTCTCAATTGGGCTTTTAAACTTTCTTTGCGTAAATTGACATTTTTTTTAGCTTGCTCCCCAGAGATATTCACCAGCCTCTGATGACTGCCTTGTGTGCCCAATGAATGACCGGGGATAAAGACCCCTAAATTTAAAATCAAAAAAGTTTGAGAAAAATTGACCTAATTTCCCCTTTACATGGGGGAAAAAGTAATCAGCCTCTCATTTTGAGCCGGGCATTGTTGGGGCAAAATTCCCTGCCAAAGAGAGCAAAATCGGGCATGGCCACCTGGATTTGGGCCAATCCAGCACATCCCCCATCCGTCCAAGCCGACTTTCCAAAAAAGTTTCAATGGGTTTAGTGAGAATTATGGGAGGAAGAAAAATATGAAAATAATCTGTCTACAGGATGGGTTATTCTCCATAAGTCGTACAATCCGTATCTCCGAACCACCTTACGAAATGCCTTAGAAAGCATACTTTGTGAATTATCTCCCACCTTGACCCCCATACGCAGTCTGTGTGCCGTAGCCGAGAAGGCCAGGTTAAAATCACCACCTACTACAGGCATGGAGGGCATGAATCGTTGCAATTTTTGCAGCACTTTGTTAAGAAATCGATTCTGAGCAGGATTCGGAGCGTACAGGTTGCACAGCGTGAGTGAAGCCGCTAAATATTATGTACCATGCAAGATGACATACCTTCCCTGTGGGTCAAGTATAGAGTCCATAACCTGGAGCGGGCATGTGCGAGATAATGAGATGGCCACCCTGTTTTCTTTTTTTTCGTAGAGGAGACATAGCTAGTAGGATAGAAACCCTTAGCAAAAGCAAAGTTTCCTTTTTGGGTTAAAGTGAGTTCCTGGATAAAGGCTATATCAGCCTTTGAGGTTCACAACTCAGTTAGAAGCAAGCATCTCTTAATCAAGAATTCAGGCCCTGAGCATTGATGAAATCAGCTTAGCCATATCGGTATGTAAATAGGATTTGCTACATTGAATCCAATCACCACAGAATGGAGGTGCCTTGCATTGTATTTGCAGTAAAAGTGAACACAAGGTGGGGAAAAACAGGACAAGAAAAAGCAATTAACAAAAAAACAACCATATTGCATTATTACTATTAACAGATGCAAACGGGATGTGAATGTATAAGAACCAGGGTTGACAACCCTGGAACAGAGGAAAGGTTTGATACCCCCAAAAAGATGTTGTAATGCCTAGTAGATTCGTGGAGGGATTCTCCCCAATAATTAGGGTGTTTGGAAGCCGGAACAAGGCTTGGGATAGGCTGGGGTAGGAAAGGGTATGGGAACGGGGGGGGGGGGGAGAGAACAAAAAAAAATTATGGGGGGAGGAGGAGGGACAGGAGGGGTACCCGTTCCGAGGTCCCAACACCCTGGTGATAGAGGGGGTTTTGCAGGTTAAAACAATTGTTGTATAGATAAAAATCCTGGTTCAAAAACAGGTCAATATAATCCTAAGAACATGACCCAAGTATATGAAATAGACACAAGAATGAACATTCAAAGTATTCGCTATACTGAAGTCTTTGCTGTAGAGCCGGAACTCGGTGAGGAACCCCCAGACCTAGTTTTTGCCCCTCGTTGATTTCCACTCCAGCTGGTTCCCAGACTTGTGATGGAGCTGAAGAGGAAGATCAAGTCAAAAATTGGATGCCGGCACTGAAGTTGAAAAAGACAGAAGTGTGGGGAGATCTTTTGAGAGTGGGGGTTTTTTCCGCTCCGTCGCAGTTACAAAAAAGGGAAACCCCTTTTTGAAAAGAATATTTGGGCTTTTAAGTTCAGCAAGTAGTGGTTTAAAACATCGGCTTGTGTAGTGTCACCCAGAAATTTGGGAAAAGAGTTGAATGGGGGACCCTTCATATGTAAAAAATTTTTTGCTTTGGGGCCTAACCTTATCCCTTTTTCAGCCGTGGTAGAGGCAGCATTTATATCCCTAGGACACCAGTCCCGGTTTTTGGCCTGAGGGCTCGAGGGCCCCATCAAATCGAATCGTGTACATGGTTCCTCTAGAATCATTGAAAATATTAAAAAGGGGCGAACTCACATCTTTGGCCCCTTAGATTCCCCCAGCCCGAACTCCAGCGCAAGGTTTTAATCCGGCGATTGCGGGTATCTCTGTTTTACAAGGTCCCTTAATTTCTGCGAAGCGCCTTAAAAACAACTTTTGGGGGGAATGGCTAAGATACGTTTTCCAAAACTTGAGATGATGCTCGAGAACCCCATCCATATCACAGGGACCAGCGAGAGATTCAGAGGAGGAGTGCCAAGGAGCCCCAAATGCACCCCCTGAGTGTGATGTAGAATTATTGTCCATTGTATCCTCTACTGGATTGGGCCAATCTTGAGATTTCAAAGGCGGCTGAGAGTCTGATTTTTTAGCATTACTTGGGTTTTAGGAGCCTTCAGCATGGTGCAAAAGTCCTGAGAGTCCCAGATAGGACCGGAATCACTTAATGTTGATAGTGTTACAAGGGGTGCCTGTGTGTTAGTAGTGATCAGGCTCCTCAAATAATGCTTGATGGTATGTCTGCCCTCCGGGAGCAGGTGTGGTCTCTTGTGCTTGCGGGTAGTAGCGCTACTATTTTTTGCCAGGGTCAGGTTAATTACAATTAGATAGCCGCAACAGGTGTAATTTTCACTCCTAAAGTCAGCACTGCCCCGTGGTGCAGCAGGTGGAGGAGCCGATATATGTATTTGCAGGAGCAAAAGGAAGGGTAATGCAGCTCTCTAGTGGTGAACAGCAGTTAATGCTGAGAGTCAGTAAAAGTGGAAAATGATGGTGGCAATGGTGGGAACTTTCGCGGGCTTTTTAGTCCAGTGATAGCTTTCTGGATGAATCTTCACGATAGGTGGCGTTCGTGGTGAGCCTGCTATCCGGAAAGGCCCTGGCCTGGGCGACACCTCTTTGGGACCGAAATGACCCTGTGACCACAAACCTACAGGTTTTCCTCTCTGAATTCCACAGCGTTTTTGAGGAGTCGGCGCGAGCATCTTCTGCGGAGACGGCGCTATTGAACCTACACCAGGGGGACTCCTCCATAGGAGACTATGCGGTCCAATTCTGCATCCTAGCCTCCAAGCTGTCGTGGAATGATGCCGCTCTCTGCGCCACATTCAAGAAGGGCCTGTCAAGCAGAGTAAAGGACGCACTTGCAGCAAGAGACCTCCCATCTTCTTTGTGCGAACTTATCCATCTGGCCACGTGCATAGACGTGCGTTTCACGGAGAGACAGCAAGAGCTCCGCCAGGAGCGTGACTCGGCACAACCTCGCCGTCTACCTCATCTGGCTCCCGTGTTCCAGAGGTCTCCGCTGCCTCCCCCTCAGATTTCCACCAGTGGAACCCATGCAGGTGGACAGGGCCTCACTTGTACGTGGATGAAGAGCTGTCCGCCGACGGATGGAGTAAACTTTGCCTCTACTGCGCCAGGTCTGAGACCATTTCCGTAGGAGTTGTCCTCAGCGGTCGGAAGCGCTCGCACCTAGTGCCGTAGGTGAGGCGTTCCCTAGGGTGCTCAGTCTTCCTCTCCACGATGTTGTTGCCAGTGGGGTAACGAACGGATGCTGGACCTATATCTTCGGGTTCCTGCCATTCATGGACTCAAGCTCCGCCAGTATCTTTATTATGCCTCCCTGGTGTCTCGCTATCGCTTGTCAGTGTGATCAGTCTGGAGAAGCGTTGCTTATCTCTTCCGTCAGTGCGGAGCTTATAGTGACTCCATTCAGTTCATCACCCGGCCTGTGACCTCCGTGTAGGGGTCCTACACATGGAGAAGATCTCCTTTCATTGTCCTGCCCTGTGCTTCTTTCGGCGTCCTTTGGGGACACCCTGGCTGCAACGTCAAGCCCACGCTTGGATTGGATGTCAGGCGATGTCCTGCATTGGGGGGTCCCCCCCCCCCCCCCCGGGCGATCGGAGTGCCAGGAACTCTGTTTGGTGGGCACCACGCCTGGTGTCCATCTCTCCTCCAGTCGTACTCAAGTAGCTACTAGGTTCCGCCAGCGGAGTACAAGGATTTTTGAGATGTATTTTCGGAGAATAGGATGAAAGCTACCGCCTCATTGGCAGTTTGACGTCCCATAGCCTCCTCCCCGGAACCGTACTCCCTCGGGGTCTGGGTCTACCACTCTGTCTGTAGCCAGAGGGGACACAGCCATGTAGGCATAGGTCAGCTGAATTGTATGAAAGGTTTCATACGCAAGCAACCCGGCCGCGGTGCTGGCTTTCTTCTTCGTCCAGAAAAAAGACGGTTCACTTCGTCCGTGTATTGATTACAGAGGGCTAAAACAAGATCACGGTGAAGAATTGCTTACCCTCTACCCCTGATATCTGAGCTCTTTGACCGTCTCCCGTGGAGCCAAGGTGTTTACCAAATTGACCTACGTGGGAGCCCTATAAATCTCATCAGAATTCGTGGAAGGGGACGAGTGGAATACGGCATTCAAAAAAACGGGAAGGGCATTTCGAGTATCTCGTGTTGGCCTTCGGGTTATGCATCGCCCAGCGTATTTCAGGTGTTTCGTCAATGATGTATTTAGGGACTTGCTGCTACAACTGCGGTCATTGTATACTTGACGATTATCCTTGATTTTTTGTCCCCTGACATACAGACCCATCGGGTACATGTATGGCAGGTTACCTTGCGAAGCCTGCGGGGCAATCGAATGTATCCAAGCTGGAGATGTGTCGGATTCCAAAAGGCCAGCCTTCCTTTTCTTGGGTACTTATCACCGATCGAGGTATACAGATGGACCCAGCTAAACTCTCTGCGATACAGCAGTGGCCACGACTGTCGGTTATCCGGCGATTCAACGATTCCTAGTTTACGACAACTACTACCGGCGTTAATTCCCCACACTTCTCTACGCTGGTGATCCCTTGGGACTATCACCGAAAGAATGCTAGTACTAAATGGTGGCCTCCGTCTGCCGAGGAAGCATTCTCCCAAATGAAAAACAGCGTTTCCTCAGCACCTATTTTGGTCAGTCCGGATCCCTGAGAGACCCTTCAGCTAGAGGTGGATTGACTCTTTCCCGTGGGAGGAAGGGGCGGGTATGACCCTGATGGGCCCTAAAGGCAAGACCGTCACATGAGTTTTTTTTTTTCGAAGACCTTCTCATCGGAAAAGAACGTAATTATGCCATTGAAGATCGGGGAGCTGTTGGCCATTAAAAATTAGCACCTGGAGAGTGGCGACATCTGTGGAGGGTGACTAGTCATCCATTTGCGTCTTCAAGGACCATAAGAATCTTCAATACCTCAGACGGCTCTGCGTTTCATCCTCGCCAGGCCCGGTGGTCTCTTTTTTCCACACTTTTGATTTCAAGATCCACTTCTGACCTGCCTGAGAATAATGTCAAGGCGGATTAACTCTCCCGTGCTTCTGACATTACCGGGGAGGAACCAGTGTCTCAGCACATCATTGGTCTGACGGCTGGTTCGTGTGGATCCTGTGGTAATCGTAGCGTTCCTACGGGCAGACCTACTTGGTCCCGCACTCAGGAGGAGGTATTATGGGTTGGGGGCATAGTTTCTTATGGCACGGCTATCCGGGAGTACGGAAAATCCTACATCCTCATATCGCGACATACTACTGGTTGCCAATCTGCTCCATGATGTCAAGGACTTCGTTTCTCTCATGCTCCTTGTTGTACCAAAACAAGGTCCCTCGCCCACAGGCCCGCAAGCTCTTAGTCCCTCTGCCCGTTACCGGTGTCTCCAGGGGACACACCATAGGCATGCGAATTCATCACGGACCTTTCTCGGGAATCAGTCATCTGGGTGGTCACTGACGATTTTCAAAGATGTTCCACTTTGTGCCGCTTTCATGGTCTTCCCTTCTGCTCCCAAAATTGGCGGGCCACTTATTCCATCAAATTTTTAGCCTGCATGGTTTACCCTCCACATTGTCTCCGATCGTGGGTCCAATTTGTTTTGTGTTTTGGCGTGCCCTATGTCACTGGCCAAATAAGATAGACTTCTAATCAGCGTACCATCCCCAGACAAATGGGCAGGTAGAGTGGGGTAAACCAGATCTTGGGGGAGTATCTACGGCACTTTTGTCTAGGACGCAGGAAACTGGTCCGAAATGCTTCCATGGGCCGAGTTCTCTTAGAACACAATCGGGACTCACTCGAATGGACATTCCCACATCTTACTTGTGGTCTATGGTCGTCATCCGCAGCCCCCTACCCTTGGCGTTGGCCTACGTCGGTTCCGACGTGGACAACACGGTTTTTCCCAGGATTCGGGGGTCATTTGGAGAAGGACCGAAATAAAGATTTCTTCAGGATTCAGACCCGCATGAAGACCCAGCTGACAAGAGGGAGAAGAACTTCCCAAGTTACTCCCAGGGGATACAGTGTGGCTATCTTCCAAATAAATTAGCCTAAAAGATCCCCAGCTATAACGTTGGGTCCACGGTTTCTGGGACCTTTAAGTTTATCGGCAAACTAATCCGGTGTCCTACAAGCTCAGCTTCCTCCATCTCTCGGATTCCTAACGCCCTTTCACGTCTCTCTCCTAAAGCCTCTGGTCTTGACACCGGTTCTACCAGAAGAGCGCTGTTCCGTCTACGCATACCAGAGTCCCCTGATGTTTTTGAAGTGAGGACATCTTAGACATGGGAAGACCATCGGGGTAAGGGTTTATTTCTTGTTAGATTGGAGGAGCTCCGGCACGAAGAGAGGTCCTGGGAACCGGGTCCAATATCCTGAACCACAGATCTGATTCGTAAGTTCCTTCGGCATAAGATGAGGGGGTGTCCTATGGGGGGAGGGGGTACTGTTGGGGTGGTCACGCTCTCATACAGCGCGGGCGCAACCCTTGCCACCCATGGGTGCCTGCCAGGGTAGGGTGGAGCCAGCTGGTCGAGGTACGAGAGGTGGGTCCGAAGGCACCATAGAGACTCACCTGACCTTCGTTCCTGTCAGGTCCGCGCACTCATGCGGCAGAGGCGTGCGTGTCACGCTGCCTAGGGTGCGTGCGAGCTGTTCTTGGATTTTAAGGGTGCACCCCCGGAAATTGGCTATTGCGGGCGCTTCCCCTATTTAAGGTTTCGTCTACAAATCACTCATGGCGGGATATTTGTTGCCTCGTGCCCTAGTAAAAGCGTTCCTTACAGTGTTTTACTTGCCTTACGTGTTCCAGACCTCAAGATACTGATTTCGACTCCGATACCTCTGACGACTGCCCCCCCACACCATGCTTCCTGACTGTCCACGACCACAAACATTGCTGCAGCCCTGGACCTTACTATCTGCACACGACTTCGATTCTTGGCTTAAGACTTGTACATCGATGCACATCGGCCGCCATTCGCTGCATGCTCTAGTACAGGGGTAGCGACCTGATAGCACTCACGAGCAGCAAGTCAATCCCGACTTTTGCGGCGGGTTCTGGTGAATAACGGGCGTCTACTTTGACGCTGCGTCATGGCCTTAATCACCATCGGCTTGCACGTGGTCAAGTGGAGCCACTACCATGCCGTTACAGTTCAAAGCTGGTTCGTTTTTGGTTGCTCAATCTTTGCGCATTTTACATCCAGGGGTAATTAAGCGTTGTTCTGCTGTTTGGTGACCTAAAAGAAACTGTCTTTTCATCGCAAAAAAAGGGTCATTTTTACATGTAGCTAATTCATAAACCGAAGGTTAATTACAAGTTTTTGTTTTTTTCTCTTGCTATGGTACAGGTAAGATACACGCAATAGTAAACGCTACAAAGATGGTAGTTTTTGGTTGCTCAATTCTTTTGCGCAATTTTACTCAGGGGTTAATTAAAGCGTTGTTCTGCTGTTGTGTTGTCTAAAGAAAACGTCTTTTTATTCGACAAATAAAATTAATTTTTGCCTGTAGCAGGATTCACAACAGAAGGTTAATATAAGTTTTTCTGGTGTTCTGTACATCATAGACACTGCCATAGTTACAGGTACAAAGCTGGTAGTTTTTGGTTGCTCACTTCTTTTGCGCATTTTAAATCAGGGGCTAATTATGCGTTGTTCTGATGATGATGGCTGACTAAACGAAACACATCTTTATCATCGCCAAATTTATACATTTTGCCTGTAGCACACCATAATTCATTAACGAAGGTTGATACAGGTTTTTCTCTTGCTGTGTACCGTTATATACTCGCCGATAGTAACACGCTACAAAGGCTGGTAGTTTTTGGTTGCTTCAATTCTTTTGCGCAATTTTCATCCAGGGGTTAATTTAAGCGTTGTTCTGCTGTTGTGGTGACTAAAGAAACCGTCTTTTCATCGCCAAAAAAGACATTTTGCCTGTAGCATAATTAATAACCGAAGGTTATTTACAAGTTTTATCTGCTGTGTAATGCCAAATTACACGCCATAGTAACATCGCTACAAAGCTGGGAGTTTTTGGTTGCTCAATTCTTTTTGCGAATTTACATTTCAAGGGTTATCTAAGTTTTTTTCTGCAGTTGACTTAGGAAAAGGAAACGTTCTTTTTCACCGCCAAAGAAGACAATTTTGCTGTTGCATTTAATTTCATATCAGTAGGTTAATTATGCATGTTTGTGCTTTTATATTCAGTAAAATACTCAGTGTTTTTAAACCGACACATACAAGTAAAATTTTTCTGCCATTTGTTGGAGCGCAATATATATACAGGGGTTACCAAGCTTGTTACTGGGTTCATTTGGAGTGAAATACAGGCGCTGTGTTTTTATCATTATACAATTTCTTCATCAAAAAGTGTCTGTACATCTTTAGACAAAACAGTATGTAAGACAGAGTGGTGGCAGGCTCTTCACCTGCTGTGGCAAGAGGCACAAACATTACCAGGCCCAGGTCGCAGCACAGCAAGGGGGATCGCAGCAGGGGTCACTCGGTGAGGCCACAACTCTGCCGCTTCATTCTAGCGGCCGTGTGTTGTTCAGCACCCAAATGGTTCTTGATTGGTTGACTAGGTATCCCACTTCCTCCTAGGATGGACATCTGACAACCCTGGCCACAAAGTGGCGTGCTCGGTGGATCGTCAGAACAACCTCAGTTGGCATGGCCTGGGAGCGGGTCAGCGGGCCCTCACAATGTCACCATCTTCCAGCATTGTCCATCGGGTACATCAGCCTGAGATCACTATTTGGTCTGGGGCTCTGCGCCCACTATATAGCGAGGATGAACAATTTGAGGCGGGCAGTCAATAGCTACTTGGCAAGCGAAGAATGGGGCCAATAATGCACCTGCTTCTTGCAGTAGGCGGCAAATTATAGATGTTGAGAGTGGATGGGAGGTCATGTAGTGAGGGGTCAGCTCTTGCATACATAGTCCGGTGATGAGGTATGCAGTGACAATGAAACACATTAGATGCTGAAGTAGCCGACCGCACTTGGGAGCCGGGTGTGGCAAGGGCTGCATCATCGTCAGGAGGAGAGGGCGTCAGCTTTGCGTGTCCAGGCAGCGCGAGCAGCAAGTGGCTTGTGTGCAGTGAGTCCAGCAGGTTGCAGCAGTGGAGGTCGGGAGCCAAGTCCGGCCACGGGGTAAAAATCCTTGCTTCGCTTGGTCCTGAGAACAGTAGCGGCTAAAGGGGATCAGCGGACGGTTGTGGCGGCCAGTAGTCATCAATCGGTGACGTTGGCGTGTAAAATGAGCTACTCGGCGGTGTGGCAGTTCTTTGCTATGACTCCGGAGAAGCTAGAATATGGGTATATGTAGGAATCTGTAGGCAGAAAGTGAAGCGTGGAAAGGGAGCTATCGTTGGCACACCTGGCCAATGCGTCAACAAAATGCTGCGTCCTTACGGTGGAATGGGAGATACGTGGCTCTGATGTGGTGGTCCATACTGAAGCCGAGCAACAGCAAGCAGAAGCGCCCAGTGGCATGCTTTGCCATTGCAGCAGTCAAGGCTCCACAAATCTTTGCCGAAGGGAGCTGTTTTCTCTGTTGAATCATCTCCCAGTTCCAGATGCTCCTACTCCTAGTACTCATGGCGCCAGCAGTTCAATCAGATCGAGCGATTGCAAAGAGACAACAATATGCATACAACATAGTATCTAAGGTGCAAAAGGGCTGACCGTGCTCCTGTCCAAGTTGTTGGTTACTGCAGTCCTCCCTTTCTCAAATGGTGGTATCTGCACCATTCAGAGAAACTAATGGGTTGTACGGCCGAGATGGAGGTCCAAGCGTAATTTATTTTCCAAAAAAGGAGCCCCCCCCCCCCCCCCCCCCCCCCCCCCAAAAAAAAAAAAAAAATACCACACTTCATAATATGTTTGAAAAGTAGGTGGGCTAGTCCTTGAGATTATCGGTTTGTCCAAGGTGCCACGGCAGCACGGAAGTTGGGAGCTGTAATCTTCAGGTCATGGGGCCTGTACATGTTCTTAGGCCCAATGGGTGATGTGCTTCATGGCCCAGGCACACCAGCAACTTGGACAGGAGACGCGCTTTTCTCCACGGTTGTCAAACGAGGCGCCTGCGCCAATGTACGCCTCCTCCTCTCCACCACCACCATCATCTATGCCTCATCTATTACTGCTCCATCATACCACTTGTGTAGGGCGCAGCGGTGTCACGGCAGTTTATACCTGGCTTGCCTGTGTGCGAAAGAAGTCACACTGGGGAGGACTGCTCCGCAGCATGCAGCAAAAATCAATGTGTGGCTTTCTCCGCGCCAACTGCAAAATCGAAACATGGTGATGGACAATGGGAGTAACATAGTGTCTGCGCTGACCTGAGGAGGGATGGGCCTTGCGCACTGCATGGCGCCATGTGTTCAAGCTGGTTGTGAAAAAGGTTCCTGAAGTATTCCAACCGATCATTCAGAACATTCTGTAAATGGCCAGGAAATGTGCATGCACTTCATCCTTCCTACAAAGCCAGGAACACCTCATCGAATTGCGCGGCATAAAATGGCCTACCCCAACACACTCTGTATGCGATGTTTCCCACCCCCATCCCCCCCAACCCCCCTGTTGGAATCCAGCATGCACTTGTTGGAACCGACTGTATGAACTGAGAAAGGCCATTAACGATTTTTTGATGTTCCAGTGCGAACAGGAGTATCCCATGTGTAACTTTGAAGCATACAGTGCAGCTCATACGTGACACCTGCCGTCGTGTTGATGCCATTCGAGGAGGCGACGGTATTCTGTAAGTCGCCAGGATTCGGGATGAATAACGTCATTCCACTGCTTAAAGTCCTGGAACTGATGATTAAAAATCTGTCTGGGAAGGGGACTGGAAATTGTGGCGATACATCTCGCTGGCAACTTTGTTGGTGGGGACGAAATGGAGGAGGAGGAGGACATTGGAGCAGAAGCATTGTCTGGTGAAATTGAATGGTATTTTTACTACCAGGTGACAAGGGAGGACGAGCAGGAGCAGCTGGGGAGGGTAGATGGAGATGAGGAAGAAGAGGCAGAGGTCCCGCAAGCACCGTGGCAGTATACAGTGGAGATGGTGCAGGGAGCCCTCGGAGGCACTTGTGCAGAGGCCCGCAGCTTACGGATTTGCTGGCTAGTGACAGCGAATAGTCACCATTCGGCAGGGGATGATCATTCTGGGGGGTCTCCACCCTATTGGACCCTCGCTACGGCCCCAATGAGGGAGCAATTTTTTCCCAGCTGCTGAGAGGGAGACAAACTCATAATACCTATAGGGTAATCCTCCGTAGTCAGTTGGCGCTGCCTATATGCGCATCGTCCCATAATCTGACCAGGTATTACAGGGGGGTCTTTAGCGCTCACGTACTTCTGCCGCGGCTTTCTGGGGGTTGGTCGGGGGTAGGAGTGTACAGTCTACATTAGCAGCAAAACTAAGTCTGGAGTCTCTGATGAGCAGCTTCCTTAACCCAACATAGTGAGGAGGGCAGTGCCACAGCAGCAGCAGGACTGGAGAAGTACTGAACCAACAGGAGTTGGCCTACTTGGACAGTACCTATGCCTCCCCAAGTTATGTAGATACGCTGGGACTACTGGGCAGCCAAATGGATGTGTGGCCGCAACTTGCGGGGAGTTTGCATGTGGAAATAGCCTGTCCTGGGTTCGGGTTTCAAACTACCTGCCACAATCCACTATTTTGATGCCGCCAACCGAATGTGCCACAATCTGCGGCCTGTTTCTCCATCAGCCTACCTCCTTCTTTACTGGGACTGTATTGCCTCACACATCCAACTTCGGTCATTGTCCCACTCTTGATCCTCATGCTGCTGCTGCTTCCGTACACCTCCTACGCTATGTCATTTGTGCTCACCTCTTTATGACTCATGATGCTGCTGTGTTGATGGTGCCGTGACCTCCCACACTGTGTCATCTGTGCACCATCTGTGGCATACTCCTGTTTTTTGCCACCTCCAGAATGGTCATTGTGCCACTGTCTGACCTATACTGCTGCTGTGGCTGACTGCATAAGACCTACACACTGTGTCATTGTGAGACTTTCTGGACCTCATGCTGTGCTGCCGTGCTCTCCAACACTGTGTCATTGTGCCACTCTGTGGCCTACTCTGTTTTTGGCCACTCCAGAATGTCAATGTGCCACTGTATGACCTAATGATGATGCCACCGTCTCCCTCCACTCTCTGGTCTTTGTGCCACTCTGTGGCCTAATACTGTTTTTCGCCACCTCCTGAATGTCATTGTGCCATGTCTGACCTCATTGCTGCTGCTGCCGTGCCCTTTTACTGGGGTCATTTTTGCCCTCTGGGGCCTTCCTGTTTTTGCCACCCCCGGGTGGTTTTTGTGCCATTTTCTAAACCCCCAATGCTGTGCTGGGGTGCCTCCAAACTGTTTTAAATTGTGAAATCTGGGGCCCAAAATCTGTTTTTCCCAACCTCCAGAATGTCATTTTCCCAAACTTCTGCCCCTCAGGGCTGTTTGCTTCGTGACCCCCAACACTGTGTCATTGTGCCTTTTGTGGCCTACTTTTTTTTGCCACCCCCAAGAATGAAAATTGTTCCCACTTTTGGGCCCCTCATCCCTGCTGCTGCTGTGCCCTAAAATTTTGTGTCATTGTCCACTCTGTGGCCTACTCTGTTTTTGCCCCCCCAAAAATGCCCATTTTTGCCTTTTAAACCTCTTTGTGTTTGCTGTGGCTGCTGCCGTAACCTCCCACTGTGTCATTTTTTGCCCTCTCTGACCCCCATGCTTTTGGTCTCCCGCCGTCACCCCCAAACCTGTCTTGTCCCACTCTGGGGCCCAAAACCCCTGTTTTTCCCACCTAAAGTTTGTAAATTGTGCCAAGTTGACTCATGCTGCTGTTTTGCCGTGACCTCCACATTTGTGTATTTTTCCCCAATTTGTCCAACCCCAGTCAAAGAAAAAGGGAATCTCAAACAAATAATTATAAAATTGTTTCTTTATTTAGAAAAATCATGAAAAAAAGTAATAAAATTTTAGTAAAAAAAAGGGGAATGGAGCTACACAAAGGTATGATACAGAACCAAAACCCATCCAAAATTAGAGATAAAACCCGGTAAACAATAGCAAAAATAGTATAGTAATTAAATATCCCCCAAAAATTTGGGCATTTGTAACATATATTGACCTGGATAAGAAGCGTAATTGAGAATAAGCAGCCAAAATTTGGGGTGGTGGAAGGGAAAAGGATATCGCCCAACACCCTTTTCGCAGTGGCTTGTCTTGGGTGTAAAGAACCTTTGACACTGGTTTTTTTGCACCCCAAAACACACCCACACTGTTACAAAGCACCAATTTGAAAAGGGCTAGTTTAGTTTTAAAACTAGCGCCGCCCTGGATGTAAAAGGGGGAAGTCAGTACGAAAAAACGCCGTCGCGGACCCCCGCAGCGCAGTAAGAGAAGGCATAAAAGAAAACGGACGGCAATAGGAAGCCGCGCATGCGGGGAAAAAAACCGGCGCAGGCGCAGTGGGAAAAAAGGGAAAAAAAAAGAAATGGAAAATAAAAAAAAAGACCACTAGCGGCATGGGGAAAAAAGTTGTTTTACAGCAAACCCCAATAGAAAAAAGCACTCTACCAACACTTAATATAATAAAAAACACCACCCCTTATAATAAAATGAATAAGTGAGGGGGCCAATAGGAGTATCAAACATGATATATGCAGGCATGATTACCAAAAAGAATTTAATATATATATATATTAAAATTATTATACAGTGAACCTATAAAAAGAAGAAGTGAATAAAATGAATACAAAACGTGCATAAAAAAAACTGC
Source organism: Phyllomedusa bahiana (assembly GCA_025379985.1). NCBI lineage: Eukaryota > Metazoa > Chordata > Amphibia > Anura > Hylidae > Phyllomedusa > Phyllomedusa bahiana. Next base: position 60,156 of record JAODAL010014640.1, read on the forward strand.
TCGTGCTCAAAGAAGTGCAAGTGATATACCCCTTGAAGTGACGAGGAATCCCGTTTAACACCACCAGAGATATGCCTACAAATGATAAAGTAAGATTCATTACCCCTTTCCACTCCCAGCATCATATGATGTACAAAGCGCAAAATAAATACTGGGATATATTGAAGATAGACGAAACTTTGATAATCTACCCGATCCCAATCTATTACATACAAAAGATCTCGAAATCTAAAAGATATTTTGGCAAGAAGCCACTATCCAGGAGTCTGCCCACAAAATGCCTTTGGTTCAAAGGGTACTAGATGGGGATGTCGCCCCTGTGGAAAATGCAAGGCATGTGAAAATGTAGATGTTGCTGATACATTTTGGAACTCGTCGAAAAGAAAAAATTTCAAGATTACACATACTATCACATGTACGACTGTTGGTGTAATATATTTTGCCACCTGTCCATGTGGTCTCATTTATGTGGGCATGACTTCCAGACAATTCAGGAGGCGTGTGCGAGAACATGTTCTTGGTATCATTGCTGCAAAAGATTAAATAGAGGCCTCTTCATTACATCGATTCCCCGTCATTTCAAGGAGAAACACGACTGTGATGCCTCTGGTCTACGTTTTCGTGGAATTGATCGCATTCTATTTTATTCAAGAGGGGGAGATTGGAAGAATCTGCTAGCTCAACGGGAGGTGAGATGGATTTTTACATTGGACACTGTCCACCCGAATGGATTGAATGAACAATTCAATTTCTCCCCTTTTCTTTGATGCAATTTATTCCTAATTACGATAGTACCCATGTATATCCTTTCTATAATTTATGTTTCATTATGGTTATGATATATGTCTCTTTAATTTTTTGTCCTGGTTTTAATTTTTTGATTTTATATTAATTTTGGTTTTATTTGTTCTAGTAATAGTTTGCCTGGAATACATACCTTTGTTGAATGCACCTGTGAAGATGGATATACTTGAAGATATGGAAGGAATACACCTTTGGCTACGAGAGACGATTATATGCTGGAACCCGTGTGGACTAGGCTCACAGTCTTTTGGACTATTCTATAAATGAGGAATATAATTTAATCAATGAATTTATATTAGACATATTTATGCACTTTATATTTATGCACTTTATGATAGATAGATTAATATGTATATATATGGTTATATTGCACTTTTGTGCATTATTGATTATTTGCACTTTATATTAATATATATTTATGGTATTGCACTTTCGTGATATATGTAGTAAATTGGTTATGTAAATTGGTATTAATATCTATTTATGGTATTGCACTTTCATGATATATGCAGTAAATTGGTTATGTATTGCACTATATATTCACACTATTATATGTATATATGTCTGCGCATGTTCATATTTTTATATATAAATTGCTTCGTAATATAATTCTATCTCTCTCATTATTATACTCTTTATTTTATTTATCACTTGCACTTTTATGAACACGAGCACATTTTTTTATGCACGTTTTGTATTCATTTTATTCACTTCTCCTTTTTATAGGTTCACTGTATAATAATTTTAATATATACATCATTTTGGTACATCATGCGCTGACATATATATATGTTGTGATACTCTCTATTGTGCCCAGGTCACTTATTCATTTGATTATATGGACGTGGTGTTTCTATGTATATGTTAAGTGTTGGTATGAGTGCTTTGTTTTCTATTGGGGATTTGCATGTAAGACGCAACTTTTTCGCGCATGCGCGCTAGTGGTCTTTTACTTTATTATTTCCATTTTCTTTTCTGTTTGCCCTTTTCCCTACTGCGCCTGCTCCGGTTTCCCACGCATGCGCGGTGCGGTTTTAAGTCTATATATGTCTTTCTCTCTACTGTGCTTGCGCGGGGTTTCCACGCATGCGCGGTCTGTCCATATTGCCGTCCGATTTTCTCTCTATGCCCTTCTCCTTACTGCGCTTGCGGGGGTCCCCGCGCACGCGCGGTTTGTCGATAATGACTTCCGGTTTCCATCCAGGACGGTGCATGATCCTTTCCCTTCCATGCACCCAAGTTTGGCTGCTTATTCTCAAGTTACGTCTTCTATATCCAGGTCAAGTATATGTTATCTAATGCCTATTATTGGTTATATTTATATTACTATACTATTTGAGCTATATGTTTACCTGGATGTTTGATCTCTATAATTTGGATGGATTAGGTTCTGTATCATGGTTTTGTGTAGCTCCATTACCCATTTTTTAACTTATATTTTATTACTTTTTTCATGATTCTCTAAATAAAGTATACAATTTTATAATTATTTGATTTGAGATTCCTTTTTCTTTGATTGGTGTTGTGCTTTAGTATAGGTTTCTCTGGTTTATGTTGTTGTTGCCCTATTAACTCTGTAGGTGTTTGATTTTTGTTTTTTGTAACAGTGTGGTCCTTAAGATGGATCTACAGGCATGTGAAGCATCCTGGCGTTTACAAGCAGATGCTGTATTTAATGGTAATAATGGAACTACTGAAGATTCTAATTCAAAAAATGGAAGAGAACTGAAAAGTTTGCTAAAAAACATTGTCCACAAAAGAATGAAAATATAGTGGAATAGAAGCTCTTTCGAGAACTACTTGGCAAAAAAACTAATTCCACGTGGCCTGAGGGTACAGGTTTTTCCATCATATGGAAAGGAACATGAACGGTTTAGCTCTAAGTGGGAAGAGGCTTGCAATATGTGTTCTAGGATGTTTATGGAAATGATCATTGAGTTAAATACCGAAACAATTGATGATCTAACGAAACAAATTGAGACAACAGATTCCCAATTGTCTACATTAATACCCTCAACTGATCTGACAATATTTAAAAATGAATTAGACGAGTGTTTAAAAGAATGGGAGAAACAGATTAAGTCTATCAAAATGAAGAAATTTCAGAGTGATCTTTTGGACTTTCAATCTAATAGGATCTATAAATGGCGTATGGACAAGAAAATGGGCCGTCAAAGGTCAATGTCTTCACACACCTCTACAGGTGCAGAATCTGGTTCCTCGCAAACATACGAGGATAACAGAAAATACTCTAAGAGAAAGATGGATTTTCCTAAAAAATCTACTAACAAACGACGCCAGGACCAAGAGGATGACAGAAGACGACAAGGTCAGTCTCTCAAGGTATTTAATTTATCTGAATATACCTTGACCCCTGCACAGGTTGAAGTGTTGAGCCTTGGTCTGACATTTTCTCCGTCATGTGATTTTGATGTATTCACAGCCATAAAGGATCTAAATTTGTTTGCTCGCAATCTTACATTTAAGAAGATTTTTCATGATAAAAGCAATGTTTCACCTTTTCAAACAAAACAAGAACAGGAGGCACTACTTATTTTGGAATCTTTGGCCAATGAAGAACTAGATGATGGCTCTGATATGGCTAAAGGTAGGTTTCCTGTATCATTGGTTCCAAAATCAAAGAAATTTCCTCCTTTGTCAATGTATTCAAATATTGAATTATTTGTTAAACTTGTGTCTAATGAGTTTAAAAATGTGCAAAAGAAAAAATCTAGTGGAAACTGTGATCCATCCCAAAGACGAGCAATTTGTGAACTCCAACAAATGAGGGATGTTGTGATTAAACCCTCCGATAAGGGTGGAAATGTTGTTATATGGCCCACCAACATGTATGAGAGGGAGGCTCTTAGGCAGTTACGTGATTCTACTAGCTATAAGCATCTAACTTTCAATCCATCTTTAAAATTTCAGGAAGAGTTGGGGACAATTTTGGATATGGCTGTAACCAGTAACTTATTGACAACAAAACAAGGTAAGTATCTTATGCATCAAAATCCACGTACTACCTCTCCATATTTGTTACCAAAAAATACACAAGAATTAAATTTGTCCACCAGGTCGTCCAATCGTGTCTGGCCAAGGGAATCTGTGTGAACAGGCCTGCAAATTTATTGATTTTTTTCTAAAACCAATCGTGGAAACCTTACCATCATACCTAAAGGACACGAATGATATACTGTGCAAAATGGATAACATACAGTTGGAATCTGACATGGTGTTGGTCACATGTGACGTAGAGTCCCTATATACGTCCATAAGACACGAAGACGGTCTCATGGCGGTGAGTGCCTTCTTATACATGTCAGATTTAGATAAAGATTTGTGTAATTTTATCATTTATCTGCTGAAATTTGTTTTGACCCATAATTTTTTTCTTTTTCGTGGTACATACTATCTGCAGTTACAGGGTACGGCCATGGGGGCGGCCTGCGCGCCCTCTTACGCTAATATCTTTTTGGGTTTTTGGGAACGGTTAATTTTCTGCACTGAACCTGTCCCCCTAATTGAAAGAGTTCAATATTGGGGTAGATGTAAGTGTTGGTATGAGTGCTTTGTTTTCTATTGGGGATTTGCATGTAAGACACAAATTTTTTGTGCATGTGCGCTAGTGGTCTTTTACTTTATTATTTCCATTTTCTTTTCTGTTTGCCCTTTTCCCTACTGCGCCTGCGCCGGTTTCCCGCGCATGCGCGGTGTGGTTTTAAGTCTATATATGTCTTTCTCTCTACTGCGCTTGCGTGGGTTTTCCACGCATGCATGGTCTGTCCATATTGACGTCCGATTTTCTCTCTATGCCCTTCTCCTTACTGCGCTTGCGCGGGGTCTGTCGATACTGACTTCCGGTTTCCATCCAGGATGGCGCTAGTTTAATACGGTAACTAGGCCCTCTATACATATGATTGGTGCTTTGTAACTAGTGTGGGTGTGTTTGGCGTGCATAAATACCAGGTGATCAATGTGTTCTTTACACCCAGACGAAGCACACTGCGAAACGTGTGTTGGGGCGCATGATCCTTTCCCTTCCATCCACCCAAGTTTGGCTGCTTATTCTCAAGTTACGTCTTCTATATCCAGGTCAAGTATATGTTATCTAATGCCTATTATTGGTTATATTTATATTACTATACTATTTGAGCTATATGTTTACCTGGATGTTTGATCTCTATATTTTGGATGGATTAGGTTCTGTATCATGCTTTTGTGTAGCTATATTACCCATTTTTTTTTTCCAAAGAATTTTATTGAATCCTTCAAGCCATTTATTTATCGTAGAATCAGCATCATTAAGATCACTTAATCATTTCAGAGTATTACAACAGTTGTACAAAAGCATGGGATATTCACAATCAATGGCAGGGATTCATTTTCCCTTTTTTTTTTAAAACACAACACATTTAGCTTATTGAATATTATAACTTTGTCTATGAGCCTTTTCGGAGCGTTATTATTAGATTCAGCAATGTGAAGACTGATTAAGACAAAGTCATTCAACACTAAACTAAACTTAAAACCGTCAAACCAGCAGTTGTTGCACAGGCACTTCTCCTACTCTATCGCGAGTGTCGTCCCCCTGATTTGGTTGGTGGCTAACGCCCCTTTTTTGTGATATCCAGTGACCTCCCCTAGAATGGCGTTCTGTCAGGTGGTGTCCAAGGTAAATGGTCTGTGATCCCTCCATTTGTGATGTTTTAGCGGTTGTTACCCCTGTGTGTGGGTTATTTCTAACCGGTGTGGGCGATCTCCTAGGACTCCCATGACCACGGTCTGCTGGGTCTATTCAGACTATTGCAAACCAGCCCATATAAGAGTTCTATAACAAAGAGGTCGGTGGGCTCCAGATTTCTGGCTGTCCGGTGGTGTCTGAGACATCTATGGGGTCATCCCCGGCCAATTGTCACTGTAGGAACCACGTGGTGGTACCAAAGCATCGATATAAAGCTTGTTTTGTTGCCATTGAGAGGGTATTTATAATTGGGGCCCATATCTGGAAAAATTTCCTCGTTCTTCTCTCTTTTTGTTGTGCGGCTTCCACCCAGTTCATCCTCAGCAGGAAATGACATTTCTCCAGGAATAGGTCCATAGTCGGGCCCTCAGGTTGAAGCCATCGGTGAAGAATGGCTTTCCTAGCTACTGCTGCTAAGATATAGAGCAGGTGTAATTCCCTGCCGCTGATGTGGTCCGCTCCCTCCATGTGCCCGAACAATGCCCATGAAGCTGAGGGTACAAAGGCCGGTAATCCTATTTGTTTGCTGTAAGTTACAATATTCTGCCAGTATGTTTGGACCACCGGGCAATCCCAAAGGCAGTGATATAGATCTGCTTTAGGCGAGGCACATCTGAAGCATGCATCCGAGTTGTAGATTCCCATTTTGAAACCTCTTATCGGGGTGAGATACGCATTATGGGTAATTTTAAGCTGCATCTCTATATATCTAGCCGAGGGGAGATACTTATGAGCCATTGATATGGCATTTAAGATGAGGGTCGGCTGCAATGCTGAGTCTCTTTCTACCCATTTCTTTAGTTGTGTGCAATCCGAGATATGGTCCCCAGTGTTCTGTAAGTATTTATATGTGGTGGATAGTAGTGCCTTTCTGGTAGGTGGTCTCAGTAGGACATCCCCAAATGTAGGGTCCCAGTCCCTAGTTGTCATTGAACCCAATAGTTCCCTGCAGTAACTAGCAGCCTGCATGTAATGGAAAAAGGGGATAGTGATATCCGGGAATACGTTTCTCAGTTCTGCATAACTATAGGGAGTGTGAGTTGCTGGATTTATCCAGTGTTCCACGTTACAGAGTCCCTGTCTATGTAGTTGTTTGAAGAACCCGTGTGGCCTGCCTCCCTGGAAGTCTGGGTTATACAGTAGAGATCGATATATAGAACATGTGGGCGATAGGCCCCCCAGTTGCCTAATTTTGTTCCAAGCCCGCCATATCGGCATGAGTAGGGTGTTGCTGCGTACGTCATGTGGGATGTTGGCAAATGGTAAGTGGAGAAAGTTTATCAGCGTGGCCTCAGGTATGAACAGGGTGTCTAGTGAGCTGAATGTAAATACTTCATCTCCTTTTGCCCAGTCTGAGAAGTAACGTGCCAGGGCCGCTAGGTTATAGAGACGTACGTTAGGCATCCCCAGGCCCCCACTCAACTTTGGCAACTGTAATATGTGAAAAGGGATGCGTGCGCGACCACCTCCCCAGATGAAGCCGCGGTACAGCCTAGAGATAGTTTTTTCCTCTTTTGGTCGCAGGTACAGCGGCAACATCTGGAGGAGGTATAGCAAGCGTGGAAATTCTGTCATTTTGAGGAGATTCACCCTTCCCATGAAGGTGAGAGGAATATGTTCCCATTTTTTCAGGGTCTGCTGTAGGCTCGAGATGTATTTTTGCAAGTTGGACTCATGCAGTTGATCTAAATTCCTAGGCAGCTGTATGCCGAGATATTTCAGGGAGGAGGTGCACCATTTAATCGGGTGTGACGTCGTCCAGAGTGGCTTTGTTGGGCCTCTCAGGAGTAGTCCTTCACTTTTTTCAATATTAATGTTATATCCCGATAGTCCGCCTTTATCTCTTATTTCTGCTAGGATGCTGCCCAATGTGCGCTTGGGGTCAGATACCATCAAGAGTAGGTCATCCGCATAAGCGGTTAATTTTAGCTCTTTGTCTTTAAACCTGATGCCTCGGAATTGTGGGGATTGAGAGATGTAATATAAAAGGGGGTCTAGGGAGAAATTAAACAAAATGGGGGAAAGAGGGCATCCCTGTTTTGCTCCCCTAAAAAGGTCGATGGTTGCGGATGTATGGCCGTTTAGTAATAGGGATGTGGTGCAGTTCGTGTGTAAGAGATCTAAGAATCGAAGAAAGATCGAACCAAACCCCCGACCTGTCAGGGTGGCGGCAAGGAACGGCCATGCCACTTTATCGAAAGCTTTTTCCGCGTCCAGGCTAAGTAGCATGGATACAGGGTGCGCTGGGTCCTGGGCCGCTTGAATTGCCGTCGCCGCCACCCTGACATTTCTGGTGGAATGTCGGTCTCTGACAAACCCGGACTGATGTGGGTGAATGATCTGGGGGAGGAAAGATTGGATTCGGTTGGCCATTATTTTCGCTAAAAGTTTGTAGTCGAAATTCAGGAGGGAGATTGGACGGTAGGATGTTATCTGGGTAGGGTCCTTATTAGGTTTTAAGAGGAGAGTCGTCCTGGAATCCAAGAATGAGTCAACTTCTGAATTGTCCAAGTATAGAGAGTTATATAATTTTGTGAGGTGAGGGGTTAGTTCAAATTTAAGAATTTTATAATATTCGGCAGAAAAGCCGTCTGGGCCAGGGGTTTTCCCGTTGGCGGATGAGGTTATCGCCGTGCGGACCTCCTCCTCCTCGATGGCCCGTTCTAGCCCCTTCCGCTGCTCATCTGTGATTCCAGGAAGATTAATACCGTCCAAGAATTCGGATACTTTTTGTTCGTCATATGGGGTGGCACTATAAAGGGATTCGTAATAATCCGTGAAAGCTCTTTCAATTGTTTTAGGGTCTGTGAGGGTAGATCCAGTTGTCGGGCATTTGATGGAAGAGATTGGGGGGCGTGTCCTCCATGGTTTGGTGAGATTTGCTAAAAGACTGCCATGCCTGCCACCCCACCTATAGAATTTGTTTTGGGTAGCTTGTACATGCATGCGTGCCTGACCCTGCAGAAAAGCTTCTAGTAGGCCTCGGGTTTCCCGTAATTTGGAGCCATTTTCTGTGGAGGGGAGGGCTATGTGTGCCTCCTGCGCCTGTTGAACGGCTTGAAGCAATTCCCGAAATTTTCGGTGATGGGCTCTACGCTTCATCCCCACATAATTGAGGATGTTGCCGCGTATTACAGCTTTGCTCGTCAGCCAGAACAAGGGAAGATTTCCCCTGTGCTGAGCGTTATCACTGCTGAATTGAAGCCACTGCACTTTTAGGAACTCCCGAAAGTCCTCAGATTCATGAAGATAACTGGGGAAGCGCCATATTCTAGGGCTGTGAGGAGAGAGGAGATTACCCAGAGTCAGCGTCACTGGCGCATGATCTGAGGCAGCAATCGGTAAAATACAGGAGTCCGATATGTTAGAGTATAGAGAGGTGGAGACCAGGATCAGATCTATCCTAGAGTATGTGTTGTGGACTGCCGAGTAGAAGGTGTATGACCGATCGGAAGGGTTGGTCGCCCTCCAGTGGTCGTACACATTCAGATTCTCTAGCAAGGCTCTAAGTGGGAGCTGTGAGGGGGCCCTACCCATTGTTGGGTGAGATTTATCTAGCGTGTGGTTCGGGGGCGTGTTGAAGTCTCCCGCTATCAGCATGTTTGAATGGTCTCTTTGCATGAGGAACTCTTGTACATCAGCGAAAAAAGGGCCATTGGGAGCATTCGGGGCATATAAGTTAAATATGGTGTAAATTGCGTTTGCGATTTTAACTCTCAGAAAGATAAATCGACCTTCATCATCTGTGTGTTGCTCAACTATCTCCTGAACTACCCTGGCGAAAAATACAGCAACTCCTCTTGTTTTTAGTTGTAATTGGCCCACTTTTGGGGGACGACCATGTGGCCTTGATGGGGGAAAAAACCACCCGACTTCCAACGATCTTCCTGAAGGAAAAATGTCTGCCCAACTTTTAAGGATTTTTTAAGATCTTTAAGGATTTTTTCCCTTTTTTTCGGGGTGTCAAACCTGATACATTCGGGAAATTAGTTTAGAGATGGGGGTTGTTTACGGGATCATCTTGCCCTAAACTCTCCGTATCTCTGAATGGAGGAATAAAAAATTTTGGGTGTCGCGGGTGATGCCCGAAAGCGTCCCAGCGACCCTGGGGCATCGGGCCCAATCCAGGGGGAAACCCCTTTGGGTTTTCTCGTTTGAGGGGAGGGGGCTGTCGAGTAAATAAATTCTTTAACCATCTCAAAAAACCATAAAACTGAATAAGAGAAACCCAAGGGAGCCCAGATCGACATAGTCAATGGATTTATGGGCCCAGAGACCAGCTGTGCTCTACACGCTAAAAAATTTTGTTGCTGTAAAGTTTCAAAACATAAAAAACTTTTAAAAGATCTTATTGTCATTGAAATATGAAGAAATGGAAGAAAAAGTTCCGGGAAATCCCGAGAAACTTTGAAAAATTTGAAAAAATTTTGTCGTCCAGCCTCTACAAGCTCTCGTGAGTTTTGGTTTCAGGTAATCGGTTCAGCCTAGCCTCGTTTTTGGGAAAAAACGAGCCCTTTTTTTGGGAAACATAGAACGCCATTGACCATTTTCTTGAACTTTCAATTTGGGGGGTCAGTATTTGGGAAAGGGGTTTTCCGGGTCGTGGAGGTGCGTGCAATGATTAAAAAGGCCTTTCTCTTCATCGAAATTTTGAAAAAAAACCTGGAAGAAAGTATTTTTTTCCCTGTACTTGACCTCTCTCTTTTGTTTTAGGATTTTAAGAATTTTTCCTGATTCCAATTAGGAATTGGCTATGAGGGTCTTGGCCTTCCCCTTGCTCCCCTTCTCCCATGCGGGGAAATCTTCATTAGGGGTGGTTCTCTGGGGGGGTCGAGTTCCTGCTGTTGCTAGGTCTGTGCTAAATGGGCCAGGTTAGGGGGTATGGATTTTTTGGACCCCTATGAAACCAGATTTTTCCGGGGGTTCCTGTTTTTTTCCCGACTTTAGTTATTCTGGATGCCAATGGTGCGGAGGTGGGGTGAGTGGGGTCATCAACTCTCAATGCTGTCCTCCCTCTCAGCTGTCCTAATTCCAGGGCACTATTTTTTGGGAATTATTTGAAATTTGCAAGAGAGCGGATCACTTAGGCTGTGCAGGTTAATTGAGGCCTGTAGGAAAATCAAATCTCCTTCAAAAAGTGGGAGCAAAACGAGAGACCTCCTGCCCAGTACCTGGCCGAGGTGGTAAAGATCTGGTTACCCGGGGGGTCAGAGGGTTTACTGGGGCGTCTCAAGTGGCGTGATTGTTTGTGTAACGTTAGGAGCCGACATTGTTGTTGGAGGCAGCGAATGTCGGGTGGCCGCAACAGGGGTTTTTTTGTTTTTTTTTTGTGGTTTGGGGTAATTTCTTTTTTTATCTTCGCCGTGGAAAGGGGTATTTCTACTGGGTCTGCTGGAGACAAAATTTGTCCAAAACTTTGGGGGCTCGTCTTTGGCGCTTCGGGGTGTCAATATTATAGGGTTTAGGGGTTCGCACAGGTAAGGCTAGGGTGAGTATTATAGGTGGGCGGCGTTTTGTTTTTGGGGCTGTTCTGAGGACCATAGCAAACGAGTCCGGGTAAAAACCGGGTATATCAATATTTTGACTACATCGCACTTTTACGAATGGGGATCACGTAAGACGGACACCCTCCGGTCACCCAGAATTAGAAACCCCCGGGGAGACCATGACATTCATGTAAGAACTTTATCAAAAACAGTTTTGCACAAAAGGTTGCCCCCTACCGTAACACAGTCCCAATAGCGTTTTAAGTGAGATAGTTGTCCGGACCTCCTGCCCCTTGTTTTTGGGTCCAGGCGCGTCTGCTGCGGCCTCAGGGGAGGCCCCGTCCCGCACGTGGGGTTTTCGGGGCCCTTTTCTCCCGCCCCCCGCCGGTGTTTAGTGTTTTTCCTTGGAAAAAAGCATTATTCTAGTCTAGTCTTGTCTTTTTCCTGTACCGTACCCTTGTCAAACGTTTTCGCCCACTTCTTGCCCGCCTGCCCTGACCGCTGCCTGCCCACTTCCGACCCTAGCCCCTGCCCTGACCTTTTGCCTGTCCCCGACCATAGTTTTGCCTGACAATCTGTACTACGTCACCCTTTGGCCGCCACCCGGAAGTCCCGCCAGTGGAACGACGGGTAGATCCCGCCGCAGCAATCCTCCCGCTTTGCGGGGGGCTCTGGTGAATCCCGGGCCCTACTTAGATTCCTTCCCCCTGCGTGGGCTTCCACCCCCTGGGGGTGGCCCACGGATCCCCTCCCCTTCCGTTACATTTGGGAACCGCATGGACCCCGCCAAGGTATCGATCCAAAGTGTCCCATATACCCCGTTTGGCCAAGCTCCAAAAGAGCTCAGAAGCGCAACAGCTCAGCAATCCCCCCTGTGCACATTCATCGCCCTCAAAAGCAGCAGTGGGTGCGGGGTTCATCCCGGGGCAGTTGCTCCAGTGGGCCCCAACCCCGGGTTATCCATGCCGACTAAGTTTGGGGGGGACCCAAAGGGTCTGGGGGGGGCTTCATCACTCAATGCTCCCTGCATGTGGAACTCATGGGGGTCATTTCCGTCAGAAAGATCCAAGGGGCCTTCGGGGTCATCTCCCTCTCCGGTAAAGCCCGGCCTGGCAACCCTCTGTGGGACGGGGTGCCCTATCACGGCCGATCTAGCACATTTCTATAGGTTCCCGAATGTCTTCGAGGAACCTGCTGTGCGTCATCTGCCGAAACCCCCCTGTTAAACCTGCAAAAGGGGAACTCCTCCGTTGGAGAAAGCCATAAAACCGCACACTAGCATCGGAGCTAGCCGAACGATGCAGCATTTATGCGCCACTTTCAAGAAAGGCCTCCCCAGCCCAATCAAGGATGCGCTCCCCCCCCCCGGGACCTTCCTTTTTTTAAAAGCGAGCTAACCCCTGGTAACCGGATTGACACCAAATTTAAAAAGGCGGGGGGCTCCCCAAAGCAAGAAAAACCCGTAACGCCGTCCATCTCTTTTGCCCGTTTTTTCTACGGCCCCTCCACCGCCTCCTTCCCAGCCACCAGGAAGAGGTATGCAAGGGAGGGAAAACCCACCTTTCCCGCAAGGCTTAACCGAGGGAAAAAAGGGGGAAATCTATGTTCCCCTTACTGCGGCAGCTCTGATCACCCCTCCGTTGTTGCTGCTTCGCCCACGCGTCCGGGAGTGGGGGCACCCCCGGGGCTACGGGGGGGAAGAATTCCCTAAGCGGTGCAGTTCCTCCCCCGCCTGAACACTTTGGTCCTGTGGGACTAAAGGGGGACCCACTTTAAAGTTTCAGCATTCTTGGACTCCGGTTTGGGGGAAACTTCCTGGACGTCCCCGGGGTGTCTAAACCTGCCTTCCCGGGGTTTCCCCTGGAGAACCCTTGTCCTTTTCCTCCGTCAGGGGGGAAGATCCCGGCCCCCATCCGTTTCCGTACTGGGGGCCCGTTGTCCCCCCAAACTGGGGGCATTTCACAAAGAGAGATTGTTCTTTGTGTTACCCCGGTCTTTTTCGCCCCCCCTTTTGGGTCTACCTGGCTGAAACCCATCCCCGGTGCTTGACTGGAAACGGCGGGGTCTTGCGATGGGGCCCAAAGTGCGGTCTCGCTTTTTGGTGACACCCGCCAGGTCCCACCCTTCTTTTGGGTCCCAGCTAACCTCTAGGGGGCCTTCCCCACCTTATCAGGAGTATCTGATGTCTTCCCCCGAGAAGCAAGCAAGCCCTCCCCGCCACATCGCCTTTAAAGATTGCCCGATTGCCCTATTCCCGGTCCACCCTCCTCGGGGCAGATCAAACCCCTTACCGTTTCCGGAGAACAAGCCATGCCCAAAGGGTACTTTCGTGAAAACCCAAAAGGGGGTTTTTGGGAAAGTCCTTTTCCCCCGGGGGCGGGATTCTTCTTGGGGAAAGAAGGGATGGTACCTTGGACCCGCATTGTTACCGGGTCTGAATAAGATCACGGTAAAAATGGGTTTACCCTTTCCCCCGTGATCAGAGTTATTTGACCGTCTGAGGCGCAAGGATTTTCTCCAAACTGGATTAGGGGGGCCCTACAATTTTGGTCCGAATCCGCAAGGGTGATGAATGGAAACGGCCTTCAAAAACCGGGGATGGCCATTCAGTACTGGAAATGCCAGGGACTGTGTAATGCACCTCCCCTCTTCCGGGACTCGTGAAAAAATTTTGGGGGTCTTCCTCACGTTTAGTTCTATTGGACTTTTTTTTGGGGTGTACTCGCCTGACCTGGGGAACCCACCTTTTTGCATGTCCGAGGTTTTGAAGCGCTCCGAATAATCACCTGTAGCCAAGGGGGAAGTCCCTCTTCCCCAAACCACCCTTCCGTTTCGGGGGGACATTATTTCTGTCGAGGCCTACAAATGGATCCACAAACCTGTCGGCCCGGTTTTCAGTGGCCACGCCCGGGTCCCCCGTGCCAAAACACGTTTCTTGGGGTTCTGTAACTTTTATCGCCAATTTATTCCCCACTTCTCACGCTTGTGACTCCGATAGTGGCTCTCACTAAGAAACCGTAACCCACGCAGCTGGCCCTCCGAAGCTGAGGGGCATTGCAAAGCTCAAATCTGCCTTTACCCGGGGATCGTCCCCTCGCGGGCCGGACCCCCCGAAACCCTTTACCTTGGAAGGGATGCCTCGTTGTGGGGGGCACCTCCTTACGCAAAAAGGGCCCACGGGCAAAACCCCCAACGGTGGCTTCTTTTCCAAAATTCTCCCCGCCCAGAGGAATACACGATAGGCGCCCCCGGTTTTCGGCCTCAAATTTTGGGTTTGGAAGAATGGCCTACCTATTGGGGGGCTCCCTCCCATCTATCTTTTTCGGACCACAAAAACTTTAATACCTCCAGACGGGCAGCATTAAACCCCCGCCGGCTAGGTGGCGCTCTTTTTCCCCGGTTTTGATACCCGATTCACTTCCCCGGCCGCGGAGAAAAACATCAAGGCGGGGGCCCTTTTCCCCCGGGTTCTGATTGGTTGGGGGAACCACCCAGAGCATATAAATTTCCCCCAGAAAGCCCTTATTCGGGGTGCTCCCTTTACCCCAAGGTTTTTCCAGGGAGGACCCACGTTTGCCCTGCCTCCGCAAGGGTCCCGAAAATGGGGCCATTGCTCTTTTGTGGCCGGTCATCCCGGCGCTCGGAAGACGTTCCTTTTGATATCCCGGTTTTTTGGGCCAGAGCCGTCAAGGATTCAAGATTTTTGTTCAGGCCTTAACTCCTGTCCCCCAACAAGACGCCTCTATAAAACCGGAGGCCTACAAAACCCCCTACCCTTCCACGCAACCTTTGGGCCCAAAATTGCGAGGACTTTTAAACCGATCTCCCTCCTTCGGGTGGCAACACCGTCTTTGGGGGACTACTGTTCGGTTCCCAAGATGGGGCATTTCGTCCCTCTGCCGGGCCCCCATCGGCCACCCTCGGCGACCCATTTTTCCAGCTTTTTTCCGTCTGTGGGGTCCCGCAGAAATTGTCCGGATTGGGGGAAACCCATTTGTTTCCCAAATTTTTCTGGCGGGCCCCGTGTTCCCAAATCCGGTGAAAATCGACTTTTCGCTGCTTTCCACCCTCAAACAAAGGTCAGGTGGGGAAAATAAACCGGGCTTGGGAGGGTTTTCTCGCCATTGTTTCAAACGCCAAACATGGTCCAATTGTTGCCATGGGGGGAGTTCTCGTAAATCCCAACCCAAAACGCAGGGGGGCCCCCCTTCACATTGTTATGGCGCCCCCCGCCCCCCTTCCCTTGGGTTCCCTCCCAGGTTCCCGCGGCGGGCGCATGGTTTTGGAAAAAACCCTTGGTCCCAGACCCGCCAAACTCTGTCCCGCTTCCGAGCGCATGAAGACCCAAGCCGACAAGGGAAAAAGTCCTCCTCCTGCTTCTCCCCGGGGACAAGGGGTGGCTGTCGGCCCGATAAGTCCGTCTTAAGACCCCCCTACAAATTGGGACCCCCCGCTTCCTGGACCCCAGGTTATCACTCGCATTAATCCCCGGTTTTTTTCAAACCCGGCTTTTTCCCACCAGAGAATTCCTAATTTTCCCCGCTCCTTTCTAAAACCCCCGGTTCTTAAACCCTTTCTCCCGAAGTCATCCCTCCCCCCCATACTGATGCTTTCCCAAAGTCTTTTAAGTAAGGGGACCGCGTATGAGGAAACTAGAGGAAACGGGACTTTTGGTAGACTGGAAGGGGTTTGGTCCTGAAAGAGGGCTTGGGAGCCGGAGGAGAATATCCTGAACCCTAAACCATCCCGAGATTTCTTCATCCCCGAAGAGAGGGGGCCCAAAAGGGGGGAGGCCCAAAGGGGGGGACTGTCACGGACGTCCTGCGACCTCGTTCGGGTCGCAGGCGCATCCCTCTGCGGTCTCACGGAGCCCCGTCCCGCAGTCGGGTTCGGGGTCCGCCTTCTCCCATCCCCGCCGGCACCAACTTACCCCCCCCCGCCTCCGCTCAGTCAGCCCAGTCTCCCGGCCGTGGCTCCGCCCCAGGGGGCCGCCCCGGCTGTTTTTAAATTTAAAGGGGGAGTGCGCCGGTAATTGGGTATTGCCGGCCTCCCTAATTTTAAGTCTGGGGCCCCCTTTCCCGCCGGGCCCCCCCGGATCCTTATGTGTTTACCTCTGGAGAAAGCGTTATGTTATCTTCTTGTCTTTTCCCTTACCGTACCCTTGTTAAATTTACGACCCCCGATCTTGGCCTGCCCCGACCTTTGCCTGTCCCCGTTTACGATCCTGGCCGCCCGTCCTACCTTGCCTGTCCCCCCCACCCCGAGCTTGCCTGACGAATCTGTACTACATCCCCTTGGCCGCCATGCAGGCAAGTCCCGCCTGGAACGATGGGAGTCCCGCCGCAGCAAGTCCATCCCGCTTTGCGGCGGGGTTGGTGAAAACCGGGGCCCATTTGATTCCCTTCCCTGGGGGTGGGGTTCCCCCATCGCCTGCGGTGGTCCAGCGGATCCACACCCTCCGTTTCAATAGTTTTTAGGTATTGCTTTCCCCGGGGGCCCAGAGGAATGGGCTGTGTCCAGTGCCTGTGCGGGGGCAAAGGCTGATCCCCTCACTCTCTTCAAGTGAATGTGGGTCACTTCTGGATATAGTTTTGTTACAGACCCAGAGCCCTGAGTTTAGGAGACACTAACATGGCCTCCGTCTGCGGTGGTGCAAGGTATATTAATTACTTACAGGATATATTTTCCAGGTAAGCTGAGGGATTGCCCGTTCAGCTTGGTGTCACGTTTAGCAGAATTCAGAGAGTTGCTGCTATAGAGCGTCTCTAGATGGCGCTGTCTGCCTGTAAAAAGTGTAAGAGTTCAAGGGATCAGAGTCCTCTATGGCATACATGCCAACTCTCCCGTTTTTGGCGGGGGGGTCCCGCTATTTGGGGTTCCCTCCCGCCCTCCTGGGGGAGTTGGCATTCCTCCTGGGGGAGTTGGGGTTCTTTAAATGGCCGCGGCGACAGAGTAGCGCTAGTGCGCTACTCTTGCGCCGCCGGGCCGCTCTTAAAGGCGGGTGAAGCGGCCGCTGCGCCCGCTTCACCCGCCCGGAGTCTCGCTGTGCAGGGAGTAGGCAGGAGGGATCGTTCCTCTCCTCCCCCTGTATGTCCGGCGCCGGTGTGTGCGCCGCACATACAGGTCAGCGGCGCAGGGGAAGTGACGCGCGGCTGCAGGGAAGTGACGCGCGGCTGCTCTCACTTCCCCCTGCACCGCTGAGGAGATCGTCCGGAGCGGCTGTGCTGCAGGAGCCTGGTGAGGTAAGTGGATTTTATTATTTTATTTTTATTAGCTATATGGGGGGCTCTGCCTGGCAACAATAGGGGCACTACCTGGCAACAGAGGGGACATCTACCTGGCAACAGAGGGGGCACTACCTGGCAACAATGGGGCACTACCTGGCAACAATGGGGGAACTACCTGGCAACAGAGGGGACATCTACCTGGCAACAGAGGGGCATCTACCTGGCAACAGAGGGGGCATCTACCTGGCAACAATGGGGGCACTACCTAGCAACAGAGGGGGCACTACCTGGCAACAGAGGGGGCACTACCTGGCAAACAAGGGGGGCACTACCTGGCACCAATGGGGGCACCTACCTGGCTAACAAAGGGGGGCACCTACCTGGCTACAGAGGGGGCATCTACTGGCTACAAGGGGGCATCTGCCTGCCTGTAAGGGGCACTACCTGCTTATGGGGGTTACTACCCTGGCTATAAGGGCATCTACCTGGCTGTCTTCCAAAGCCGTTATGCAATTAGGTAGAGTGGGTGTGGCTTTTTGAAGGGGCGTGGCTTACTGACAAGATGGGCGTGTCCATGCAAATTTATGCCCACTAAAGTCTCCTGCTTTTTAATTTTCAAAAGTTGGCAACTATGCTCTATGGGGATGTTCAAGACCATGCAGTCACCAGCCTGGATTTACAAGTGATATAGTGGATATAAGTGCTTGCTGCTGTAAAGTAGGTGTCTTGTTATCAAGCAGGCTCTCAATTCAGCTAGGAGTTCAGTGTGCATCCAGGTTACAATGCAGTTCAGGGTCTGAGTGTCGCAGACTGCTGGTATCTTTGAAGGATTTGTGCAGGGGCTGCCGTGGATTTATTAAGCGATGCTCCCAGGCTACTGTGTGGCGTTTAATATCAATGTGGCTCTAAGGAACAAGGCTGTCCTCAGGGTGAGGAAATATAAATTTGGTGATGAGGTGCGTGTTTAACGCTAGCAAGCCGAGTCTACACGTCCTTTAGGGAGAGGAGGATGTGGCGGTTGGCTTTCCCGCCAGTCCCTTAAAGATGGCCGCCACTGTTCGGGGAGGTAGCAGAAAATGGCGGATTTTCGTGCCAGAAACTGGGGGTCAGGCCGGGGGTCACTGGAGGGGCCTTAAATCTGATGTCCGCTGAGGCCCGTGGAGTCTCCCCCCCCTCGGAACGCTCTCACCTCTCTCGCTGCGGCAGTTCAGCGGCGTTCCCGCAGGATGATGCAGCACGCCTGGGTCTCCCTGCTATGCTCACGCGGGGCGACAGATCCAGCGCGGTGTCCTCCGCGCCTCGCCTCTGGTCCGACAGTGGGGTCCCGCCGCACGCCGGCGGCTCAGAGAGTCTCCGGGACGATGCCGTCAGCACTCACCTCCGGGCTTCTAGCAACGGGTTGTTCTGCGTTCAGGCGCACCCACCTCGCGTCGTGATCTACAGATAAGTGGTTGCTTCCCCGGGTTAGGGAGGATCTGCGGCTGGATGGTCACCGGCCTCCGTCCATGGCTAATGTCCCGGCTGCTGCAATATACGCCTGTACCTCCCTTTGCCGTCTCTTTCCTCCTCCTCTGTCAGTCTCGGCCCTTTGACTGTCGCGGCCCTTCAGCTGTCACGGGTCTTCGGCTTTAGGGGCCTTATGAGGCGGTGTGTAGCCTCCGGACCACCGGGTCTGTCAGGATGGGGCTTGTCCGATGCGTCTCGGCGTCTGTTCTCACATTCAGCAGGAGGTGTAGCCCAAGCGTGTGCTAAGTTCCCGATGTGAAGGGATTCAGTCACGGCAGCACCGGAGCTCCATTAAGATGCGGCCGCCATCTTGCGTCCCGCCCCCGGAAGTCCTCTATTATCCATTTTTTAACTTATATTTTATTACTTTTTTTCATGATTCTCTAAATAAAGTATACAATTTTATAATTATTTGATTTGAGATTCCTTTTTCTTTGATTGGTGTTGTGCTTTAGTATAGGTTTCTCTGGTTTATGTTGTTGTTGCCCTATTAACTCTGTAGGTGTTTGATTGTGCCACTCTGTGGCCTACTCCTGTTTTTGCCACATCCAGAATGTCATTGTACCACTGCCTGACCTCATGCTGCTGCTACCGTGACCTCCACACTGTGTCATTGTGCCACTCTGTGGCCTACTCCAGTTTTTGCCACCTCCACATTGTGTCATTGTGCCACTCTCTGATCTCATGCTGCTGTGGCTGCCGCCATCACCTTCACACTCTGTCACTAATGTTGCCACCTGAGCTCTCAGCTTGTTTTTTTCCAGCTTTCGCTGGCATGACTTTATCAGGCTACATTCCCGGTTCAGTTTTTTGGTCAGTTTTGCCCTCTTAAGTGCCCAGGGAATTTTATAGTGAAGCGATTCTAAGAGCGGCGGCAGTCATGTGCGTGTCATACTAAAACACAACATTGTATGAAGACCAAACCAAGCTCCCTCTGCATATTTAAGCATGGCACAACGTTCTACAGCACCCTGCAGGCTCTGTGCAGTCTGGAAATAGCTGTTTTTTAACGTGATTCGTCCCAAAGTAATTCGGACCGAATTTAATTTTGCCGGGAAATTCGGCGAAGTGACCGAATCGAATTTTTGAGAAATTCGCCTATCTCTAGTGTAAATACAGAAGTTTCTATCCCCTCTATATAAAGCCCCATCTGCAGGTTCTTCTCTCTGACATGAAATCAGAATAAACTTTCCCCGTTTTAGGTCAATTAGGAACCAAAATTATTTATATTCCCCAAATGCAGAATAATGAGAGGGAGAATTTTTAAGGCATTTTTATTATGTAGAGTAAGAAGTTTCCTTACACTGGGATGACTCCACCTTTAACCCCTTAAGCCCCAGGCCTGAAAAGTAGTTAAAGGGGTCATCTCACTACATTAATTCGTCTTGTTCTCTTGGTTTCACTTTGAATTCAGGGACGTGTTTACTGGCTTCTACTAGGCTGCAGTAGAAGCCAGGTCTGTAGCTATAGCAACCAGTGCTGGCAGCCTGTCAGAAGAGATCACACAGGTCTGTAGCTATTACAACCAGTGCTGGTAGCCTATCAGGAGACATCACACAGGTTTGTAGCTATAGAAGCCAGCACTGGCAGCCTATCAGGAGAGATGGAACAGGTCTATAGCTATAGTGACCACTGCTGGCAGCCTATCAGGAGAGATCACACAGGTCTGTAGCTATAGTGACCAGTGCTGGCAGCCTATCAGGAGAGATCACAGGTCTGTGGCTACAGCGACTAGTTGTTTTGCCAAGTTTTTCAATACAGGTTTTAGGTACAGCTTTAAAGAAGACCAATCAGTCAGGGAACAACACAATTTTATTTAACATAGAATCAATCAATTATGATCAAATATAACATTTAAGTAAGAACAAACTGGTTAAAAAAAATAGTGTGACATTGGGGACAGTTTTGCTAAATATGTATTTACAAAGGTTAAATACTTACCTTACCTAAGAGCTTACATCACCTGTTTTTTTTATAACTTCAGCCATGAGAAGCTTAATGGCGAAAACAGGGAACTCCAGGGACCAACACCAGTGAGAGTGTCTTCATCACTGAGTACCAGCTTCTAATTTCACCAAAGCCTATCTGTCTCTTATATATCTTAAACCAAAAAAACTGGCAGACACGACTCCTACGTATTAGTGGTCCCTTAGGGAATACAAAGTTCTTTTGTCATAATAGATTTTTATTAAACAGTTATTCAAATAACACATTTTTTTTTAACAAGCACATAACCACAAAATGAACAAAGGCCCTACAGTGTTGGTACAAAAGGAGATCAGTGTGAGCGCAATGTCAGTTCGAGTAGGGCCTCTCAGTAATATGACCAACGATTTACATTATCTAAAAATCAAAGAATCATGTGATAACATCCAAACTGGGCGGAGGGCCTAGCAGCCCCACCCGCAATGGACCGAGCTTGAACGTGCAGCCAAATCTCAAAAGTGGTCTCGAAAACTTCAATAATCGCAACAATAAGAGGAAAGATAAGGGGAAAAGAAGAAAAAAGGGGAGTCCATGCCGCCAGACACGGAGGAGCACAAATCAATCCCACACCAAAAGCTATACATTGGGAGGGTTCATCCCTATAAAAAATTACTTCAACCGCAAGGACCCAAGCACCGTAGCCAGGCTCCCACGATGGAGGAGTGGTGGGGTCCAAGAGGGCACCCCATCTATCACCTAAGACAGCCATGAAAGTCCGGAGGATTGATAAAGGGTCCATGGCCTCAGGTGTGAAGAATTTTAGTGTCTCTCGGGGCTGAATGGGCGTTCAACTCCTCCAGACATTGATAGAAGACACCTACCTCCACCCAATCAGCGATGGACGAGGAACGGATGATTGACGCCTAATGGCGGGTGGAATTACGTCTTTTCGCCTGTAATAGATGTCTAGTCAAGGATTTCCTTGTAGGAGGACTGCAACGAAGGGGACATATTAAATGAGCGCCTCTGGGCATATTCTGGAAAAGAGATCCCACCAAAACAATCGAGTATGCCGGGAGGTACTTTTTTCCAGAAGGGCTGCAAGACTGATCACCCCCACCAGATATGGACATAGACCCTGCCTCTAAATTTTGAAGGGGAATAGTGATAACTGTCATATGGAATTTGATAGTTAGGCATAAACCATTTTTTTTAATTTACGTTCAGACATTTTTATGAATCTGTAGATGCCTGTTTTCACTGTCATTTTTGGTTGGGCAAAAAACAGATGATCTTTGAAACCTGATATGAGTACACATACCAAGTTTGTTCTGCTCAGTTCAAAGGTACACTTCGCGCTAGATAAACAGGTCATCGTGACTTATACACACTTACAAATTAGAACCCACTCTTAGGGAATTCATATCCTTTTTATTCTGAATAGATGTAATATCGTTGATTTTAAATCATAGAGGTAACATAACCCAAATGTATGAGAGTTTAATGGGTCACAATGTCCCAGTATCTAGAAGTTGTACAAAAATCTGATCTGTGTTCTTATGGCATTAGGGAGTAATTAATTGAAATTATGGTGTTATGCCAGTTCTGATGAGCTGGTCAGCATATTTATTGAGTAATGACGTTATCTGTTCTGATTGGTCTAAAATGTACTATATAAGATTTTAGGCTTATCTGTGATTGGTGTAGAAGTGAAATCATTTTCACCTAACCTATAAAAAGAGGAGGAGGATTAATAATTGTTTTTATAATGATTTAAATCTAAGAATCAGTGTTCACTGTTTCTTTATTTTCGTCGTGGAAGAAGGTTGTATTGTTGACAAAAGCTGCCGCAACATTTGGGGGCTATTCCGAGGATATCTCACGCAAGAGCGAGGAGACGGGTCACATGTCTAGTTGCGTCTGGTCGGCGGAGATTTGGACAGAGCGCACCGGGTGAGGTTTCTTCCCAGAGAATGCTATTTTCTCCTTTCCAGTTGTATCTCTAAAGACTGTCACTATCTTGTAAGCAGATATTTATCTCCATTTCTTCCACTATCCGTTTATTGTTAGTTTTTTATTGTCAAAGTAATTTTAAGAAACGTTGTGGAGTTTAGAGTGATAAATTGATTTTTTTGTTTGGGAAAAAGGTCTTTTTTCTTTGTCATATTTGGGTTTAGGATTTTAAATTTAAAATGAATTTTGATTTGTTGTGTTTTAGCGATTTTCCCTTGGCCCATCGACATTGGTTTGATGGTCGATTTTGGCCCGACCATCATCGACGATATTCGATTGGGGCGATGGGTAGATTTTTTATCGGGTGGGCCATTGAAGGGCTATGGGGAGAGCAAACAAAAAACCTTTTTCTTACACCCCAAAAAAGGGTGGGGGAAGCTTTGGGTTTAACATTTTAAAAAACAAGTCAAATGGGTTCGTTTTTGGTACATTTAGGCCAAAAAACTTTTGGGTTTTTAAAACCACAGAAAAAAAAATCCAGACCATTTAATAAACCCCGTCTTTTCCCCCCAGTGAACCCTTAAACCCGGGTTTTACCCCCCAAATTAAAAAGTGCCCGAAAAGGGGAAATATGATTTTTTAACCCTCATTTTTACTTTAACTGGAATTTTTAATTCCCCCGTCCCGGGGAAGCAGCCTTTAGCCCTAAACCTTTAAATTTTCCCCAGGGTTTTAAAATGGGCCCGAAAAAAAGGAAATCTTTGAACCCCCTTTTTTTTTCACTTGGGCATAGGGGTAACCCCCGTCCTGGGCCCCCTGCATCGCCCCAAAAAATGCTTGATCCAGATTAAAAAGTGCCGGGGAAAAAGGGGGTCTTTTCCCAAACCCCCTTTTAGTTTCCCCTGGACATTGATATCCCTTTTTCCTGGGCCACAGCAGGGGCCCCCCCAAAAAGCCCTTTACCCCAGGGTTAAAAAAATCCGGGGAAAAAGGGGTCTGTCAATCCACCCAAATTTTTTTTTTCACTGGGAATTTACTTTTAATGTCCTGGGCCCCAGCCTGAGCCCCCAAAACCCGCATTTACCCCCCCAGATTAAAAAAATTTCCGGAAAAGGAAATCTTTTTTGCCACCCCTTTTAGTTTTTTGGACATAGACTATCCCTGTCCGGGGCCCAGCTTTAGCCCCAAACCTGCTGACCCCAGATTAGAAAAGTGCCGGAAAAAAAGGAAGGGCTTTCAACCCATTTTTAGTTTCACTGGACATTGAATTTTTCCCCGTCCTGGGCCCAGCATGAGCCCCCAAACCCGCATGGGCCCCGATTTTAAAAATTTCCCGGAAAAAAAAGGGGTCTTTTTAACCACCTTTTTGTTTTACTGGAAAATTGACTTTACCTGTCCCGGGGCCCCAGCATGAGCCCCCAAAACCCGCATGAAACCCCCCCGATTTAAAAAGTGCCGGGGAAAAAGGAAATTTTTTGAACCCCCCATTTTTTTTTCATGGAATAGGGCTTTTCCCTGTCCTTGGGGCCCCAGCATGAGCCCCAAAACCTGCATGACCCCAGATTAAAAAGTGCCGGAAAAAAAAGGGGTCTTTCAACCCCAAATTTTTTTTCACTGGCATATACGGGCCCCGTCCTTGGGTTTGCGCTTGGGCCCCCCCGTATGAGTACGGACAAAAATTTAGGTTAAATTGGAAAATACTGGTGGTTAACGTCCTGGGTTTCCCCCCGGTGACCCTTTTTTTTGGATTCTTTTTTTTCTTTTTATCAGCGTGTTTGGGGGAAATTGTCTCTGTACTTTGTTCTCTGTCCGTGCTCCCAATCTCCTGCCCTCTTTAAAAACCCACATCTGGGGCAGTTTTTTTTGTACCTCCCTTTAAAATTCAGAGGAAATTTTTTTACCCTATTTTGTACATTTAAAGTTTTTTTTGGGAGTTTTTATTCTAGAAATCACATTTTTAAAATAAGGGTGGAACTCCCCCCATGTCTTTGTTTTTCTTTTTTTAAATTTTTTAAAAGGGGGGTCTCTTACAGGGGGGTTGATAAACTATGTTAAAAGTTTTTGCAAAAAACAAGTCCCTTTTGCTATGTTTGGGCCATTAAAAGTTTTCCTACCCATTCCTTTTTTCTGACGCACCCTCACCCTTGGCCCCTCTTGCAGTTTTGAAGAACAAATTTTCTGTTTTTAGGGAAACCCCATTTTTTACAATATTACCCGTTGTCTAGGTGCCCTTTCACAGCAAAAAGCCCCCAAAAAAATCAAAAAATTTTACATTTTTGCTTTGGGTGCAGGTTGCAAATTTTTCCATGAAGGACGTTGGCGACGCTGTTCGTTACGAGATTACAAACCCTTTAACCCAGCGATGGGAAAGGGTGCGGGGCCTGCAACTGCGATCCCTGGCTTTCGTGTTGTCGCCAGCATCGGAAAAGGGGCACCCTTTTTCGTACCTTTTACCTCCATGTCCCTTCGCCCCTTTTGGGTTCGGCTTACCCCTGAAAATTTTGCTCCATGTTCAAAAAAATATTTAAAAATTTTAGAAGGTATGGAAGGGGTTTTGGAAAGGGCTCTTATTTTAAAAAACGCAAATCACAAACTTTTTCCCAAAACCCTTTAAATCAAAACAAAATTGCGGATTCAAATTTAACGCAAAGTAGATTATCAAAAAAGCTGGCCTGCACCCAAAATGAAAAAACAGTTCTGTAATGTATTGGGGTAAAAAAAAGGTTTTTTTTTGGCACCTATCAATTTTACCCTTTTGGTAAAACACAAAAGCTGGATTTCCAAATTTTAAATGCAAAAGGGGGCTCTTATCAAAAAAATCTGGACTGGGCAAAAGTGCAAAAAAATTTACGTATCTGTAAAAGTATTGGGTAATAAAAGGTATTTTTGGCACCCTTTTAATTCACTTGTGGTTATACAAAAAATTTCTGTATTCACATTTAAGTGCCCAAGGGGCCTCCAAAGAAAAGCTTTTTTAGTTTCGCCCAAAATTTAAAAACAAAAAAACTTTTAAGGGATTCGGAAAAATAAAAGGTATTTTTGGCACCCCATTCAACCTGTGTGGGCTACTTTAAAATTTCTTTTTGGATTCTAATTTAATGCAAGGTGGTATTTCAAAAAAAGCTGGAATGGGCCCAAAAATTTAAAAAAGGGAAAACCCATTGAAATTGGGATACTGTTTAAAAAAAAGTGGAGTTTTTGCATAAACCCAAAAAGGGTCTGGGAGTTACTAGGGAAAAAATGGTATTTCCCAATATAAGTTCAGGCTGGGCCCCCAAAACCAGGAAATTTTTTTCAAAAGAAAAAATGTTTTAAAAATAAAGCTATTGCAGTTTCAAAAATCTACATAAGTCTTTTGGGGAACTTTTCCCGGGTTTTTTTATAGGCTTGTCTGTGTTTGCCCGTCGCCCCCCCCCCGCTTTCCCCTTTCCCGGGGCTTTAAGCGGGGAGATGCTCCTTTTAAATTCCTTTCCTAACTACAAAAATTTCCAAAATTTTGATCTAACTAAGTTTTTAGGTTCACAGTAACAGTTTGAGCTTTCTCCCGTGAAAGGGAAAAAGAATAATTTTTGGGTGAGCTGGTTGGACAAAAGGCAGAGCGCCAAAGTCCCTTACTGCTATGAGTGTGAGAGGGCAAATGATCATGAAAAAGGGGAAGGGGTGTTCCCATTTTTAAAACGAGGGGGCATGTGATTTTTCCAGCCCAAACGCAAAAAATACACATCCCCGTCATTTACGTGACACAAATCTCACCCGGTCCCATTTGGAAGCCCGATTTTTTTGGCCTCCAAAATGACTGGAAGCGGGCCGGGAAAATGGCCCCGATTTAATTGATGTTGCAAAAGATTTTAAAACCCAAAATTTTTTTGCATGATTTTAAAAATTTCGTTTAACATTAAAAACTGTGCCGATTTCAACTTTTTTCG
>JAODAL010014641.1:0-86725 GCA_025379985.1 Phyllomedusa bahiana
GCAGCACAACACTTTTATGTTTTTTCCCTTTTTTTTTTTAAATATAAGGGATAAACTGTTTTACTTTTTTTTTTTTACATTTTGTAATGTATTAATCATATTCATATATTATATCTGTAACAGGCTGACACAGGTAGCACCCGTTTTTTAGGTAAATTTTAGGAACCAAAATTAATTTTTAATTTGCCAAATGCCGAATAATAAAAAGAAAATGTTTTAAGGCTTTTTTGTTACTTTCTGCAGTCAAAAGTTTCCATACATAGGATTACCCCCTCCTTTAAACAATTTGGAACAGCCCATAGGATGAGGTCCATTTCATGGAAGCTTCTGATTTTGGTTTATTGGCAACTCTGAGTTAATTAGAGACACATCTGTGGATGTATTTTATAGCACACCAGAAACAAACTGCTTCTGTGTGTAACATCATGGGAAAATGATTAAGAAATCACCCAAGATATCAGGAAGAGAATTGTGGACTTGCAAAGCCCTGGATCATCCTTGGGTACAATTTCAATATACCTGAAGGGTTTGCCTCGTTCATCTGTACAAACAATTATATGCAAGTACAAAAAAGATGGGAATGTCCAGTCCCCATACCGCTCAGGAAGAAGACAGGTCTGTTTCTCAGAGATGAATGTGCTTTGCTCCGACATGTGCATATCAACCCAAAAACAAAAGCATAAGACCTTGTGAAAGATGTTGGCGGAAGCTGGTAGATTGTGTCATTATCCACAGTGAAACGAGGTACTGTATCAACAGGGGTGAAAGGTCACTTTGCCAAAAGAAGCCATTACTCCAAAAGAAAAATATAACCAGATTAATGTTTGCAATGCACAGGAACAAAGACCACAGTGTTGAAGATATGTCTGACGAAACTAAAAATATAATTGTTTTGGCCATAATGACCATCGTTAACCTTTGGAGGAAAAAGGGAAAGTTTGGAAGCCTAAGAACACATCCCCAACTGTGAAACACGGGGGTGGTCAGCATCATGTTGTGGGGTTTGTTTTTGCTGCAGGAGGTACTGATGAAACTTCACAAAGTAGATGGTATCATGAAAAAAGGGAGATTATGTGGCAATACTGAAGCTACATTCAAGACAAACAGCCAGGAAGTTTAAAGCTTTGGCAGAAATGGGTTTTTCCAAATGGACAATGACCTGAAGCCTACTGCCAAACTGGTTTACAAAGTGGCTTAAGGATAACCAAGTCATTGTTTTGGAGTGGCCATCACAAAAACCCTGATCTCAATCCTATTTAAAATGTATGGGCAAAGCTGAAAAGGCAGGTGGCGAGCAAGAGACCTCCAAACATGGCTCAGCTACACCATTTCTGGGCAGGAGGAATGGGCCACAAAATTCCTTCCAAATTGTGAGAAGCTTGTGGAAGGATATCCAAAAAAATTTGACCCAAGTCATACAGTTAAGTGCAAAGTCACCAAAATACTAATGAAATGTATGGAAAGTTTTGACTTCGCAGAAAGTAATAAAAATGCCTAAAAAAAAATCTCTCTCATATTCCAGCATTTGACAAATATAAATAATTTTGGTTCCTAATTGACCTAAAAACGGGGAAGGTTTATTCTGATTTCATGTCAGAAGTGAAGAAAAACCCGTCCTGTCTTTTTATAGAGCGTATGTAAACTTCTGGTTTCAATAGTATGATATATCATGTTTATATACTGTATAATATTTCATGAATTCATTGTAATGTGTGCTGTTGGAAGCCCAATTTGCTTCTAGTTTTCACCTGAGCTACCACCCCGCCAAGGCACTGAATAATGATCATCCTTCACTTGATACCAAGCCAGGGTTGCAAAATGGTGAGGAACCTATAAAAGGAACTAAAATCCTTCACTGAGCCCCCAAATACACATAACCAAGGATAACACATAACCAGCAGCCAGGCTCATCGCCAGCCGTTATACCCTGTGTCATCAGTCACTTCACTGCCCTTGACCACCAGGCATGCAGATATTAACCCCTTCACTGTCCCAGACCTTTTTTATAAATCAATCGATCTGTATTGTTCTATCTTGACTTTTTGGAGACACCACAGAGCATGCTTAAAGTGGTCTAATCAGCAGCAGGGGACTTCAACCACACAGGGGTCCCATCATGAAGCAAATGATTGTATATCTCCTGTATATCAGGTGGCGAAAGCAGTGACGCACCTGCCACGGGCCGCTCAGTCATGTCTGTCCCTCCCTTCTTCTTCAGCGGTCTCAAGCTGCCTCATGCTTGCACGTGGCTGGGTCGCTGGTGTACCCGTGTGCGGAGCTCTCACCAAGCACTTTACCCATTCACGCTCACTGCTTTGTTCTCTCTGCGGCTCGGCCGTGCACACTTCTCCCCTAAGCCGCGCGTGCCCCGCATCATGTAGAAAGGGCTTCGCCCTTGAACATCCAATAGGTTCCCCTTCCCTTTATAAGCGCTCCACCCCCCGACTTGCTCTGCCACATTGTTGGTGTTCGCAAGCACGTCCTGCTGTACTACGTTAACCAGACTTTTTGGACCAGTTTCTGACTACTTTGCCTGCCGCTGACCTTACCACCTGTTCCTGACTGCACCTCAGCCTGTCCATTCGGTACCATGCTGCACCTCGGCTGCCTCCACAACCTAGATCACTGGCGTGGCATGTACCACCCAGCTTGTTGTGGTCCAGTGAATCCACCTCTAGCCCTGACATCACCACTACCTAAAAATTCTTTCCACACATTCAAGCTTTTAAAGCTGCAAAAGGTGTTCAGTCTTCCACATCAACCCTGCATTGATTTTGAATTAGATGTCCAAACAAAGTGCAAGGGTCATATTGATGAGAAATGTCAAGGTGTACACATAAGTACATTGGAGATACACTTGTATAGGATTTATTTGTACTTGTCGGATCATAACTTATTTGATTCTGCCAGTTCTAGAATAGAGGTCCAGGTAAATTGTACAGCAACAAGGAATTGATGCAAACGTAGACTGATGTGTAAGGTCCCGACACATCTGACATCATACACTCAGTTGGCATAGAAAACAGAAAACTCATATGAGAGTTTGGTAACACAAAGCAAGAGGTTCGGGCTTAACATTTCGAAACCATACGAAAACCATCTTTCAGTTCTACAAACCAACGACCGTGGAACATCGGCCATCACTCTGTTACCAATGGAGAAAGGAGGAAGACGCTTGATTTTTTAGCTATTTTTAACATCTATCCTCATGAGCTCTGAAAGGCGAATTTGCTTGACAAACATTGGTAAGATAACTAAATTGGTATACTGTTAAAATACATAAGGCCAAAACTTAAAGAGAAAGTTTAATGATAAATCAAAAAGATTGGAAATTCAAGAATTCGAAGTTTTTTTAAACAATGCAACCTTTTTTGGAGGATAGGTAATCTTTGCTTGATTGAGAATCAAGGGATCAATGTTCAGCATTGTTAAAGCACAGGGAAGAGCCTAATTTTTTGCATCTAGTTTTCACCGACACCACCCCGCCAAGGCACTGAATAATGATTTGACCGTCACTCAATACCAACCAGGGTTGCAGAATGGTGAGGAACCTGAATTAGCCACACACATTTCACTAGAGCTCAGGAGGGACCCCCCATAAGGCACCACCCTCTTAAAACTCCAGTGACACAACCTTAGATGAATACACATAAAAATAACTTAAAGGGGCGATCCCACCATTTCCTTGATAGTTTATTTATAAATGGAATATGCCATCAAAGTCAACAGTTACAGGTCTCACCTTTCTAGACCTGCACCTATCTCGGTAACCGGATCCCCAAACTATCACTCAATGATATCCAGTTGACAACCTTGGCTACGACCTCTCCATTCTGTTCTGTAGCAGGAGCATAGCCGAAACCTACCACTCAGCATATACACAAACTCCCATGAACAGATAGCAGAGCTGTACCTATTCATTCTGAGCCAAGATTTATAAGGGCCCATTCCTGAGATGGAAAAGAATGGATGACCTTCAACCTATAACATTGATGGGCATATCGCATCAATAAGCATTAAAGTCCATGGTGGCAACACCTTTAAATAAAGAAAAAACAATTAAAATTATTTTCTGTAAACATAAATTTCGACATGAGTCTGGAAATCTAAAGAAATTTTAATATAGGTTACCCAGCCCCCCACAATTTTATTTAACCCCAATAAATGGGGTGAAGGGTGGCCAACAAAAAAAAAATAAAAAACAAAACAAAATCCCAAAAATTGGAATGTGGCGCACTAGAGTGAAAGGAAAGTAAAAATTATTGGCATCATCCAGGCGTTTCATCCAATAGGCAATTACTGTACCCCGGCTTTCAAAGTACTCATCCAGCACCTCTTCAGTCCAGCAAATCCCCCCGAACCCCCCCCCCAGGGGATAGGGTCCTCCCCCGACCCCACCCCCCCTTTTACAAAAAAATCCCCCCCCCAAAAAAAAGAATAGTTATTTTTGGTGGTAGAAAATTTATTTTTTTTACCCCCCCCTACGCTCCATGTGCAATAAATGGGTCGCTTCTTCTGTCCCTTGTAATTCAATGCCCCCAGACTAGGTACTAATAAGAACAGATATAACATGTGTAAAGGGTTGATTTTTATTGGTAATCCCTCATCCTCTAGCAAATAAAAAAATATATATTAGATCATACCCAAGAGCAAGGCGCATCAATGGTCTCTAGTAAGTTCCCCCCAACCCAAAGCAGCCTCCCCTTCCATCAGTAAATACAGTTTTAACCACCAACACAACATTCTTAGCAGGCGGTCACACAAGGACCCTTTCACCGATACAGAGGGAGGAATGTTTTCATACTGTGGTGAGGATTTTGTAAATACTTTGGAAATGGGGGGAGAACTTTAAATAATTTCCATAAAAGAAAACGAATTTTTCACTTGGAATACAGTGGTCTAACCTGCAGCAGGAAAGTTAAACCAAGCATGGCCCACTTTGGACTGTAGGCTCAAGGAGCATTGGATGACCATAACAGCTCATTAAAGGTCACCAAGAGCAAAGAAACCCCCCAGTGCCCTTGGGCAATGGGAAGGCTTAGTAACTTTTTTCCAAGGAGAGTGCAAGAGTCATTGTAGTTGATGTACAGTAGTTGGTATTAAGGTGGGCCCCAAAAACGACTCCACTGGTGGATGCCCAGAATCACCTCGCACTGGTGGGCCCCAAAATCGACCACTGGTTGGACCCCAAGAAACTAAATCCACGTTTGGCTGCAAGAATCAACTCCAATGGGAGGATGCCAAGGCACCCGTCCACCATTGACCATAACCAAACTGCTCTTTGTTGCCCACAATGATATCAAACGCTACCTTACAAATGGATGAAGGTATGGGCTAATGATCTTATTTATGTAGCTGAATGATGACACATAATTACCTCAAACATACACTAAAACTTGTAAAAAGGCTTTCGAAAAAGTGGTAGAAGGCTACCAAGAGGCCCAACACCTTGATATGTGAATAGAATGTTCTAGCAAAAACGTCATTAAGCTGCGGTCAGGGGGCAGGGTGCACAACTTTTGACATATATTATGGTTATTAATGCTGAATCAACTATGTATTGCAACTGTCATATATGTTATTTAGTTGCCGTGTCTGTACCCATGCTTAAAACGACTGTTCTTATAAGGAACAGAGGCCCAGTCCATGTAATGTTAGCAGGAAGGCGGCCGAGGCCTCTGATCTGACGAGTAAGGTCCGTCTGATAAGGATATCGTTCTTGACACCCTGAATGAAAAGAAAAGTGAAATCTATATAGCCCCCACCCCCCCACTTTAATTGACTCAAAGTAAAAGGTTT
Organism: Phyllomedusa bahiana; assembly: GCA_025379985.1. NCBI lineage: Eukaryota > Metazoa > Chordata > Amphibia > Anura > Hylidae > Phyllomedusa > Phyllomedusa bahiana. The sequence goes on from JAODAL010014641.1 coordinate 5,800, forward strand.
AAAGGTTAGATTGTCCAAACCATACGAAAACCGCCTCTCTCCTTTTGGCAACCACAGACCCCGGATAAAAAAAAAACATCGGCCATCGTTCTGTCCAAATGGAGAAAGAGATAGATGCCTGCTTCACATTGGCGATCCTTCAACCTATTTCCTGATGAGCTCTGAAAGCGAGAAAGTGTAGCCTGCCGAAACTACGTAAGTAACAGTCACTAAAATATATATGGTATCAAAAGTAAGGAAGTTGTCACATTTTTTATAATTTCAGAAAAAAATTATAAGAATGCCCAAGGACTTGTCACCCTTACCCCCTTAAAGGAGGTTTTGCCAGGACATGCCTATCTGCTAAGAAGCAAATGTTTCCAAAGACAACACCTTTCTCCACAGCCAGCTTGAAACACCTGCAAGTTCCCTGTCATCCAGATAAAGAGGGATCTACTCAGATAATCACACTACAACTAAGATTCTGTATACAAAAGATAACAATATCTCCCCAGCCGCCCCTTGAAAAGCTACTTCATGATCCCTTTATCAGATAAAGCAGGATCTACTCAGATAATCCCATTACAACTAGTGATTCCTGTATACAAAACACAACATATTTTCCTACCTGCCTTGAAAGTCTTTCAGCTCCTCTACTCATCAGATAGAAATGTTGGCTCTGCTCAAGCCCGGCGCCACTGCTCCTGACAGGTCGTATCCTAATAGAAGCTTTTAAGTTAACATAAGGCAGGAAAGCATCCTGTAGCTCTCTCAGGCTGTAATATTTTTTAAAGTCATTATAATTAGAAAAGTATTAAAAATACCATTTAGAGGATCCCACGTCAAGACATTACATCGTGCAATACCCCTTAAAGCTGAACGCCTGAAGAGTGATTAATGACCAAACATTTTCTTAGTTTTTTCCTCCTTGTGTTTCAACAGTTGAAAACTTTTTTTTTTTTCAATGACGCAGTTGTATGAGGCCCTCGTTTTATTCGAGATGAGTTGTACTTTATGGGGGAATAGTTCAAGTTCACTTAAATAATTGCAGAATTTTTTTCGATTTTTTTTTTTTTTCTTTTTTTCTTTTTTTACATTTTGTACACCATTAAACATTTCAAAATTTAAAATAACTTTTTTAGATTAATTCTACAGGTTATTACGGTCATGTGGATCCCAAAATATGTGTGGGTTTTTTGTGTGTGTGTGTAATTTATGCACAATTACTTTTTTTTAAATATTTATTTTTTATTTTAAAATTTCTTTTTATTCTTTTTTTTTTTTACACTTTTTATGTTTTACTTTTTAAAAAAAAAATCCCATGAAGGGAGAACTGTTTTACATTTTTTTTTTTAAAATCATATAAAATGGAACCAGGACATTAAATTATAAATATTGTTTCAACTCACCATTAGATGAACAAAGTCCTAAAGTTCCAAGGGGCAAACCAAAGGGTATATCATCCCATGTTCCTGCAAATCCAAAAATACATGTACCAGGAATAAGAGGTCCCATGTAATAAATGGGGAAGGAGGAGACCAAAAAAAAAGTATCCTTATTCTCCTCTTCCCAGAGAAAAGGCCGGTTCTGCTGGCAGCACTTACCCTGATTTCTAGTAATGCAAGAAACATGTATTGCATGCAATGAATTCCATTTTGTTCCATTTTTATCAATTAGATGAAGTCAGAGAAGTGATCTGTAAGAGTCCAGCAGACTTCAGTGTTACCCTAGACCCTCCACAGGTAGTAACCCAACACTCAGAACCAAATGGGAACATTATCCAAAAAGGAAGATGGCTTGATGCTAACATATCTCCAGTCTGTAGCTTCCAGCTACAAAAGAAAGCAAGAACAAGGAGAAGTGTTCAAGGTGAGTCGACTGTTCCCAAGTAATGAAGTGTTTCATGTGCTTCCTATTTTTCAAACCTAATTTAAAAGGAATATTGCAGCCAAAATGATCGGGTGACACACCATAGGTCCATTTCCGCCTTCTCCTCCTGTCTCGTAAAACTAAATGTGAAGAAAACCGAATTCATCATGTTTCCATCATCCCCCTCAATCCCTCCACCTGATCTCTCTATTACAGTCAATGGCTGTACACTCTCACCGGTCCCACAAGTCCGCTGCCTTGGGAGAATCCTTGACTCCGCTTTGTCCTTCAAACCACACATCCAAACCCTTACCTCCGCCTGCCGCCTCCACCTGAAAAATATTTCACAAATCAGCTCATTCCTCAACTTCAACATTACAAAAATGCTGGTCCATGCCCTTGTCATCTCCCGCCTAGACTACTACAACATCTTTCTCTGCAGGCTCCCGTTAAGCACTCTTGCTCCCCTTCAATCCATCCTCAACTCTGCTGCCTGTCTTAACCACCTCTCTCCTCGCTACTCCTCTGCCTCTCCCCTCTGCCAATCCCTTCACTGGCTTCCCATTGCCCAGCTAATTAATTTCAAGTTACTAATCATGACCTACAAGGCTCTCCATGACCTCTCCCCTCCATACATATCTGCTTTAATTTCCAAATATCTCCCCTCATGCAACCTCCGCTCCTCACAGGACCTTCTCCTCTGCTCTCCCCTTATCAGCTCCCAGGGCCGGACTGGGAATAAAAATCAGCCCTGGCACTAAGCCCCCAGCAGCCCACATACAATATCCACTTAAAAAATGTCCCTTGTTCTCGCACCTCGCCACTGTCTAAAATAAACTACACTATAAAGCTGCTTTCACACGGAGAGTTTTTGGTGCATTTTTGATGGGTTTCGGTGCGGTTTTGTGCAGAAAGGCAGAGCAGTTAATGCTGAACATTTCTCCACAAAAAACGCATCAAAAATGCACCAAAACCGCTCTGTGTGAGAGCCCCACACACAAGCGAGAGAGAAACAGTGGTGCAAGAAACCCTCACACAGATCAGGGGCCTTGCTTTACAAGGGGGCCCCCACTGAACTACAAAGCACCAACATAACCACACCCCCACCAAACACATCCCCATAGTCGGGCACCTTCCATGAATACGCACTGATCAACAAGAAGTAAAATTACCCCTACAGCAGGACTCACAGGAACTCACTCTGATGGGGTTGTTCTCTTCTCCTTTTTTTCTCCTTCTGGCACAAACCTCCATATGTCTTCCCTTTTTTTCCCTTCCCTTTTCTTTCTCTTCCCTACAGCATGCAGGGTCCTCTTCTAGTGGTCACTACTCGTCCCCTGAAAATTTTACCACAAAACATCTTAAAACCCCTCTCTCTCCAGCACTTTTTCCCATCAATTCCCCAAACCGTTGTTAACCCCAAAAATTTGAAATTAAAAAATGCAGATAAGTGGCATGTAAATAGGAGAACCCCCCCTTTGGGGGCCCGGGGCCCAAATTTGGCAGCTGGGCCAAATCAGCGGCAGGGCCCCTATGGGGGCAGGGAGGGAAACAGTAAAACCGGGAAAGGGGGACAGTATACGCAGGGGCGTATAAGGCAACAGGGCCAGTATACAGGGAGCAAGCCACTTATAGCAACAGGGCAGATATAGGCAGGCAGGACGTCCCATAGGCACCAGGGCAGTGTATAGGTACAGGGCTATTAAAGGCACCAAGGGATGTATGTAGGCAGGCTATTATAGCAGCCAGGGGAGGTATAGGGAGCCCGGGCAGGGGACATATACCAGGGCAGGGAAAAAGGTATCCAGGCAGGGGATCATATAGCCAGGCGGCATAGTAGCCCGGGCAGGGCTCAAAAAGCCAGGGCGGCATAGGTACCAGGGGAGGCATCAATAGCCAGGGGGGGCAAGGTGCCAGGGCAGGGCATCATATCCAAATCAGGGTATAGGGAAACCAGGCAGGGCATCAGTACCAGGGCAGGGGGAAACATAGCCAGGCAGGGGATCAGTAGCCAGGGGGGGCATCAGTACCAGGGAGGGGAACAGTACCCGGGGAGGGGATCATAGCCAGGGGAGGGGATCATAACCAGACAGTGTAAGGGAGCCAGGCAGGGGACGTACCAGCAGGGTATCATAGCGGGGGAGGGATCAATAGCCAGGCAGGGGATAGGTAGCAAGGCGGGGAAGGTAGCCAGGCAGGACAAATAGCCAGCAGGTAAGGTAGCCAGGCAGGGTATCAGAAACCGGCAGGGGACATATACCAGGGGGGGTATAGGGCCAGGGGAGGCATCAAACCAGGGGGAAAAGGGAGCCCGGGCAGGTATAGGGGGGCAGGGATCATATACCAGCAGGGGGTCATACCAGGGCAGGGGAACATATAGCCAGGGGAGGTATCGTTGCCCGGCAGGGCAGTAAAAAACCAGGGCGGGCTATTTTAAGCAGCCAGGGAGGGGCATAAATAGCCCGGGCAGGGGTTATAAATCCCCGGGCAGGGGCATATAAAAGCCAGGGGAGGGCTATTTTAAGGGGAGCCAGGGCAGGGGGATAAATTTGCCAGGGGGGGCTATTATAGGCAGCCAGGGGAGGGGGAGTAAAACCAGGGGAGGGGGGAAAAATAGCCAGGGCAGGGGGGGGCATATTAGCCAAGGGCAGGATATATGCCAGGCAGGGGCAGTAAGCAGCCCGGGAGGGGCGATATACCAGGCGGGCATATAGGGGAGCTAGGGGAGGGCTATAAGCCAGGGGAGGGGGATAAGGGCCCAGGGGTAAAAGGGCAGGGAGGGGGGATAAGGCAGCCAGGGAGGGGCAATAAAAGCCAGGGGAGGGGCGTTAAATTTCCAGGGGGGGCAGGGGGAGAATAGCCGGAGGGCATATATACCGGGCAGGCGGGGGTTTTATAGCCAGGCAGGGGGATATAGGCAGCCAGGCAGGGGGAGTATAGGGAGCCAGGCAAGGCAGTAATAGGGCAGGGGTAGGCAGGGGATATAGCAGCCCGGGGAGGGGGATAAGGGAAAACCAGGGGAGGGGGATAAGGCAGCCCGGCAGGTCAGTAAAAGCCCCGGTAGGGGTATTATAGGGAGCCAGGGCAGGGCAGTATATAGCCAGGGCAGGGGCAGTAATACCAGGCAGGGGAGGGCAGTAAAAAAACCAGGCGGGCAGTATACACCACAGGTCAGTAAATAGCCAGGGGGGGGCAGTAAGGCCTAGGGCAGGGGGAGAAAAAGCCCGGGGAGGGCATAACACTAGGGGCAGGGCATAAAAGGGACCAGGGGGGCATAAAAGCCAGGGGAGGGCATTATCCCCGGCAGGGCAGGGGCATATATAGCCAGGGCAGGGCAGGGGGAAATACCCAGGCAGGGCATATAAGCCAGGGCAGGGGGAGTATAGGGGAACCAGGGGAGGGGCATATAGGGAGCCAGGGGAGGGGGATAATAAGCCAGGACAGGGGAGGGCAGTATAGCAGGGCGGGGGATAATAGCCGGGGAGGGCAGGGGGAGTATTAGCCAGGGAGGGGGGGAGGGGGATATATGCCCGCAGGGCATATAACCCGGGGAGGGGCAGTATAACCAGGCGGCAATTTTAAAACCCCGGGGAAGGCATAAAGCCAGGGAAGGGGGATTTTTAGGGCACCAGGGCAGGGGCAGTAAACCCGGGCAGGGTTATTAAAACCAGGGCAGGGCGGGGCAGAATGCCGGGCAGGGGCATAAAGCCCCCGCCCAGGCAGGTCATAAATACCCCGGGGCGGTTGGGGCCCTTAGGGGCTAACCCGGGGAGGGGCGTATAGCAGCCCGGGCAGGGGGTGGCCCGGGCAGGGCCCGTTAAAGCCAGGCAGGGGCAATTAACCGGGCGGGGGGCAGTTCCCCAGGGCGGCCGGGGGCAGGGGCAGTTAAGCCAGGGCAGGGCGTAAGGGCCCAGGCAAAACATTTTGGAACCGGCCCCGGGCAAAATAATACCACAGGGCAGGGGCAGATTTTCGGCACAGGGGCAGATTAAAATACCAGGGCACAGGGCAAATATACCGGGGAGGGGAGTATAGGCACCAGGGCAAGGGCAGTATAGGCAGCCAGGGACAGAAAGTAGTTTAAAAAAAAATAAAAACGTAATACTCACCCGGACCCCTGCTGTCCCGCCCTCTTCACTCTGGAGCCTGGGCCGCTCACTGCAGAGTGCGGGGCGCGGAGCAGGCACCGATGACGTCATTACATCGCACCCCTGCCCCAGGGCCTCCTGGGAGCTGAACAGACGGGATCAGTAGACCCAGATGCTCACCTCGGCCGCTGCTTGCACCCGCGCGGTGCAGGGGGCGGCCGTGTGGCTGCATGGCTGGGTCGGTGACCGGCCCAAATGCAGCCATGTGGCGAGGGGGGGCCTGTCGGCCCCCCTGCCACAGGGGTCCCGTCGCTGATGCGACCATTGCGGCCCCAGTAGCGCGCCACAGACCGGCCCTCGGGGCCCCCCGGGGGGGGAACACCGTCCTCCTGGGTGGGCGATTGGACCCGGGCCCCCTGCGGCCCGGACCCCAGCGGCCCGCCGGGCAAATGCCCGGTTTCCCCCTATGGTCAGTCCGGGCCTGTCAGCTCCTCACCCCAACCGTCCCCAAAGATTTCTCTTGTGCTTTCCCCACCTCCGGGAAACTCACTGCCCCAACACATCAGACTCTCCTCCACCTTTACTCGCCTCAAAGGTAACCTGAAAACCCATTTCTTCAGGAGCCTATAACCTACACTAACCCCGCTGTCACTACACCCCCCACAAACATGTCTGCTCCTCACCTTCTCTTTTCTCCTCTATTTTAGATTGTAAGCCTTCGTGGGCAGGGTCCTCTCTCCCTCTTACATGTTGTAAGTCATCCATCGTCAATCATTGTACTAATTTGACTATGTTTTTAATGTAACCCCCTCCTTGAATGTACAGCTCCCGGGAATCAATGGCGTTTTAAAAATAAAATAATAAATAATAAAAAAGTAGAAATTGTCATGTAGTGATCAGGCCTAAGGTAAGGTGGTGCCATGTGCAATACTTTCTATTGATGCTTCCTGTTGCTTACTCTGTACATATAGTGCCCAAACAATTTCATGGAGGCATGATGTTGGAGCACTGTGATAGACACCATTATGAGGTGTTTGGGAGTTTTGGTGTAAAGATTCTATGGCTAAAAAAAACATGGAAATCTCCAAGAAGCATTTTATGCTATCTACAATATAGGGAAAAAAAATTTTGAGATTCTTAGTTCGCATTTTTTTGGCCAAAAAATGCTCAAGCCCACCCCCGACTTAAAAGGGAAATCTCGGGGAGGGTGGTCCTACTCTATCTTATCTCTCACTTTGGTCAACTTCAGACATCTCACTGTACCTAACGGCCTCCAAAATGCAGAGAGGAAAAAAAAAAAAAAGCACCAACCTTCAAAGCATAGTGCATTGATATAAACAGCTGGGATGGGGTTTTCCCGATATTTGATTTCAAAATTTTTATAGGTTTATTTGTATGATCCAGATTTTAGAAAGTGGAGCAAGGCTGTTATAAATATAAACTTTTTTTGTTCTCTAAATAATTTGATGAAGGTGGGGATGAAATATTCACAATAGGTGTCCGCATCTGGAACCAGAGAACCTACAATAACCTGGATAAAGGAAGGAAAACCCCCTACGTAGAGAAGAGACGGTGAACATCACGGGGGATCTTATCACAGTCACAAGCACACGGCGCCACTCATTGTCAACATTACCCAAAGAAGAGGTGATCAGCTGCAATATATCATACGACAAAGGTAGGTATAGAAACCAGGCCTGTATTTGGTGGAAACAGAGGGCGACATGTATGAACGGAGCTGCAGAAGATATCTGGCGTCTTTACAGCCCGATATCAGGCACAGCACCATTCATACATTTTCAAATCTCGCGCACGCAGTGCTGTGTAATGCGCCTGATTTCGGGGGGCGTGTGGGAGGCGCGGCGCACTAGAACTGTATGAAGCTATAGATTTATAGCTTCGCTACGGCATTTCTGGGCGCATTGCAGTTAGAACCGGTACAGTACTTTCAAAGTGGTATACCTGATCCCGAACTGTCACTCTAGTGCTAGAATGCACTTGATTTATGACCCGCTATATACAGGGCCATCTTAACCCCATTATGGGCCCCTGGGCAGAGCTGTGCAGTGGGCCCCCAACCAACATAACCACTCACAGGAATAAATATATACTTCTTCGATAACAAACAAATAACCTACAATACCACCATATAACGACCACAGAGTGGTCAGGCACCAGCCTAGGTCACCTCACATAACAGTAACTACAGCACTGATCTAACAGACGCAAAATAACCACTGACATCAGGGACTCACTGGAGACATCCTTTCTGATCAGTCGTTCTCTGAACCGTTCTTCCTTTTGCCCTCCTTCCGTCCAGACCATCGTGACAACTTCTCCCGGCCGCAACTCGTCACTGCAGAATGTAACGCACAAACATCTTAGAATCCTCACTTTATGAACACTTCAATACCGATTCCCACCTCTGTTATGGGCGCCCCCCATTAATGAATAGGTAGTAATGTTGCCCACCATTAGAAAGTAGGTATCTATCACCCAGTAGGTAGGTAAACAGGTCTTTAAAGAAAGATATGCTGCCCCCTGTAGGTAGGTTTAAAGCCCCTGTAGGGAGATATATAGCCCCCTGTAAGTTATATAGCCCCTTGTATGATTTATGGCCCCAGCAGGACATAGCCCCTTTTATATAGCCCCCAGTACTATATGCCCCCTTTATATTTGACACCCTATCATATGGCCCCCCTATTATATGCCCCCCCTTTAGATATGCCCCCTTTAGATATGGCCCCCTATTATATGCCCCCCTTTAGATATGGAACCCTATTATATGCCCCCCTTTAGATATGGCCTCCTATTACATGTCCACCTTTAGATATGCCCCCTATTACATGCACACCTTTAGATATGCCCCCATTATATTCCCCCTTTAGATATGGCCCCCATTATATGCCCCTTTTAGATATGGCCCCCTATTATATGCCCCACAAGATATGGCCCTCATAGATTACAAAACTATTTAAAAATTCTCTACTTACCTTTCCGTGCTCCCCGCTGTGGCCACGCTCCGGGAGCTAATTTCCGGCGTGAGCGGCGTGACGTCATCACACCGTCTATGCCAGGACATTGCTCCTGGGATTTCCTAGGCTGGAAGCCTACGGGCTGTCGGCCTAGGACATACAGCGCCGCTTAAAGACGCGATGGGGCCCAAAAACCTCCTGCGGGTGGTGCGCTGCCCGGGGCCCCAAACAGGGGGTATCACTCCACTGTGCAGGGTAGGCAGCTGCCCGAGAGGGCCTCCTGAGCGTGTGGGGCCCCCGGGAAAAATGCCCCACCCCGCCCCAAAGGAAAAAGATGGCCTTGGGGTCATAAAGGGGGGGTTTTTAGATCGGCGCATTTTAATCGCATTTTAAAATTTGGGTGGGCGAACACCCAAAAATTTTATTTTTTATCCCAGTTTTTCAAAATGAACCAATTTGGGTCAAACCCTTTTTTTAATTTTTTTTATGGCATTACAGGGGTTTTTTTAGGTGAAAGACCCAACACATCCCGTGTAATGAGTAGGGCTTGTCTTTGAATTTTAAAAAAAGCTCTAAAGGGTGCAGGGGGGACCCATGTTGGCTTTTGGGGGGGGGAAAGTGCCAGTGGAACCAGGGGATCTTTAAAAATTTCAAATTTTTTTGGGAATTTTTATGAAAAACCCATTTTCTTTCAAATTTTTAGGTGTTTCCCAATTTGGGGGTTAAAGGCCCCACCATATTGGCCTTTTTTTTCATGGCGTGGTTGGGGGGCTTGAATACCATTTTAACATTTTAAAAAATATTATTCCCGGGGGCTGTAGTTGGTTTGGGCGTACTTTGATGGGCCTCCTAATTTATTTGGGGGGGGTGATTGTTTTGCGTTATACCAGATTTTGTAGCCCATCTCAATGATAATATGTTTAATTTAAAATTTACGCATTCGGTGGAAAGACCAGGGTTTTCCCCTTTTTTGGAAAATATCATTTATAGGAAATGAAAAAAGAAAGGGGAAAAGGGGATACCACATTTTTACTGAAAACCAACAGTGGGGAAAATTTCCCCTTTTTTAGGGCAAATAGTTGTCAAAGCAAGACATATATCAATGCTATACCCACAGGGGAATTTTCTGCAGGGGGTCGAAAAAGCATGCTCACAGGAAAAAATTTAAAAAAGAAATTAAATTATTTGGAAAAAAAAGACTTAGAAAAAGAAAAGGGGTATACTTAAAAAACATTACAAATTTGTAAAAAAAAAATGCAAAATTTAAAACCCCAAAAAGGAAATTTTCTCAAGTCAAAAAAAGGGAAAAAGGGAAAAGCAAGGGCAACGGGGGAAAAATAGTCTGTACTTTGAAATTTCATGAGGAAAAATTTTAATTTCAATAAAAAAAAATTTTTTTTTTAAGGGAAAATCGGTATTTTGGAAAAGGATTCCATACAGGGTTTAAAAATTTTAGACGCAGGGTAGGGAATTTTTAGCCAAAAAAAAAAATAAGACTGTAGGATCACAAATTTCCCCTAGGGGGTTTTTTTCCCGGAAATCACCCCAAAAAAACACTTGGGGTTAGCCTGAAAGGCTTTTTTCCCATGTGGGAAAAAAAAAAGCAAAATATGCAAAAGGGACACACAAAAAAAATAGATTTAAAATTTAGGGTTTGGGAAAGAATAATAGGACCTACAAAAAAAGGGATTTCATTAAAAATGTGGTTGGCTATTTGGTTATGTTATAAATGTACCCGTTGCCCAAAAAATTTTATGTAGGGTAGTACCATTTCGTTTAAAATTTAAAAAAAGTATATCGGAAAATTTTCCACATTTTAAAACAGAATTATTCTTCCAAAACAGGTTTCGGGTTTAAAAACTTTGTTGGAAACCCCTTCAGGTTCATGGGGAAAATTTTAAAAAGTTATGGAATTTAACAGGGAAAAAACCCCCGAGAGGGGGAGGGGGGGGGGGGTTTGTCAACACCCTTTTAAAAAGTTTCGAGAAGCATCGTGGATATTTTGAGCTAGGTACACGGGGTTTTCCCCAAGGCATGAAAAAGCCTTTAAAGATTTTGGGTTATATTTATTGAAAAACATGCATTCAGTTTAATTTTATCCCCTATTTGGGTTTTTTTGTTCTCCTAATATATTTATTTGCTTTCCTTTAAAATATGTTAGCAAATGTTATGGTTTTTAAAATTTCCCCGTGAAACGGGGGGAAAAGATGGGGAAATTTTGTCATCTGAAGCCCCCCCCTTTTAACCCATTTAAGGGGTGTGATTTGTCTGTCAGTGTTTATATCGTGAAACAAGGGGCCTGTTTTTTCGCCCCGAAACCCCGCGATTGTCTGTACCCTCCTGTACCCCCTGCACTTTTGGAAATTAAAAAAAAGGGGGTGTTTTTCTTTAACCCCTGGATCCATTTATCATTGCTTGTTTCTTGCATCTGAAATACGGTGTGGGGTGTAGTTTGCCTAGGCCCGTGGGGGGGGTTTTTGCTGGGGGTTTGTTGTGCATTAAAAAAAAAAAAAGGGCCCCGAGACCCGCAGCATTTTGAGGTCTTGGCCGGTTTTTTCTCCCAATTCCCTGCTTTTTTGGGGGTCCGTTACTCTAAATTTACAATAGACCCCACCTTTAAATTTTCCCCTGAAGGGAATGTCACTGTGCAACCCCAAATAAATTTTTTCCTCTGTTTAAAATAAGCTTTTAAAAGGGGTTTTGTCGCCCCAAATTTTTTTTTTTTTTAAATTTTTAAAAAAGCCCCCCGATTCCCTATTCTTTTTCTCTGGTCGGGTTTTTATTTCCTGATTAGTAGATTTCTCAAACGGCCCTCATATGTGACTTTTGGGGGGGAACCCTTCTTGCTTGCACTGCTTTAACCGCAGTCGAGAGATACTTTACAGCAAATTCATGCCCTAGGATTCTTAAGGGCAGATTCTGTCCCCCAGACTTGTATTGGAGGTTTTCTTGTGAGGGGAGGGGAGAAAGGGGGGGCTGTGACATTTTTCTTTGTGACTGGTGGAAATTTTTTGTTTACTGTACACAATGGTGTCTCCTTTCAGTTTGACCCTGCTTTTACTGCTAATGAGCGGACGATGAAAATCTCCCTCTACAGAACAGGAAGTGTCAGACAATTATTAGGCCTAGTGGCCAAAGTGAAAACTGCAGGATTTAAGAATTATTAAAAAAATACTGAAAGTGATATGAAAAATTAAAAAAAACATAACCAAAAATTCCTAAAAAATTTGTTTAACATAAAAATGTGAGTTAAACAATAAGTCATTTTTTGATGACACATTCCCTTTAAAGGACCACTCCATTCTTTTTTGTTTGTTTGTTTTTTCCATTACTATATTAGAAATTTCTCCTAGGGACACGGTAGTGCCAGAAATTGTGATTACCTGCAGATGCATATATGATTTCTGCCTGATGCGACACTCTCTGTTAGGTCCCATGACCTGCACTCTGAGTAGCTGAAAGACACCGTGCTATTGATTTGGACAGGAAGTCTGACCCATGCATTCCTATGAGACTGACTTTAATCTAATCTAGGAATGCATGGAGAGATTCACTTTCGGGTCACACAATCATGCTGTATGTTTCAGCAGCTCAGAGTGACCCAGTGCAGCAGTGAGAAATCCTGTATTCAGCTGCAGGTAAACAAAATTACTGGCATTTTCTAATGAACTAAAAGGGAAAAAAGACCCTGCAGTGGTGGTTTAAACACTGAACAGAATTACTTCCACTTCCCCTGCTCTCAATTTCTTATGATCACTTTAGGCTTCACTTCCGTATCACTCAGTTTTTCCAGTTGTAATAGAGTAGGGGGCTCCTGCACCTCCTATCTCTACAGACCTATGGACTGGATGGTAACTGTGTCAGTGTTCTCTATCTTTCTGGTGCTTTCCCCATTTGTTTCTCTCTTGCTCTATCTGTATTTTGATCCTTTACTCTAAAGATCTCTTCCTCTTTTTCTCTCTCTTTATAGGCCCAGTGGACTGGCCTTGCCTGCATCTGTCCCACCGCCGGCTGACAGACAACCTCTTTTGCCACATCTAACTTTAACTCAGAACTTCAACTCACACTAACAACTAATTACAGCAGTTTGCCACTTCCAAGGTAGCTTGCAATGATATAACCTTCCCTCTGCCTTTTTTTGATTACCAAAAAAACAAATACCACATTAAAGGGGTGGTCCAGTAAAAAAAACTAATTATGTTCCATTGGGGCTAAGGTTTTGAAAGAAAGAAAACCTTACTATTTTTTACTGTCCCCTTGACTTCCTGGCTTTTGTCCCAACACAAAGAGGCTCTCGCTCCATTCACTAACAATTTGATTTGCTGCAACTTGATATGCCACCTTCTCATTGAAAAAACTTGCCTTTGATCCAATGTTTTAGCTATGTTCTGGACATAGCCTAAAAGATAGGCCCACTCACCCATTACTCATTGGAATTTTCAGATATAGTACCTCACAAAAGTAAGTAGACCCCTCACAGTTTTGTAAATATTGTATTATATCCTTTCATGGGACAACACTGAGGATATGACACTGATACAATGTAAAGTAGTCAGTGCTCGGCTTGTATCACAGTGTAAATTTGGTGTGCCCTCAAAATAACACATCACACAGCCATCAATGTCTAAGCTGATGGCAACAAAAGTAAGTGAAAATGGACAAATTGTGCCCAGTTTTCCATTTTCTCTCCACGGTGTCATGGAACTTATTAGTATTAAAAGATCTAAGGTATGAATGGGGAGTAGGTGTGTTAAATTTAATGTTATCGCTCTCACACTCTCTCATACTGGTCACTGGAAGGTCTACATGGCCACTCATGGCAAAGAACTCTCTGAGGATCTGAAGAAAAACAACTGTTGCTCTACATAAAGATGGCCGAGGCTATAAGAAGATCGCCAGCACCCTGAACCTGAGCTGCAGCTCGGTGGCCAGGACCATACAGCGGTTCAAAAAGACCGGTTTCACTCAGAACAGGTCTTGCCATGGTCGACCAAAGAGGATGTCTTTTCAAAATAGACGTCTGAGTGCTGCCAGCATTGCTGCCCAAGAGAGTTAAGGCAGTGCTGGAAAATAATGGTGACCACACAAAAAATTGACAATTTGGGCACAATTTATCCATTGTCACTTAGCGATGTACTTACTTAGGGGTGTACTCACTTTTGTTGCCAGTGGTTTAGACATTGATGGCCGTGTGCTGAGTTATTTTGAGGGCACAACAAATTTACACTGTCATACAAGCTGTACACTGACTACTTCACATTGTATCAAAGTGTCAGATCTTCAGTGTTGTCCCATGAAAAGATATAATACAATATTTACCACTGGTCTTTTTTTTTAAATTTTCATCTTTGTATTTTATAAGCCATAACTTGATTCTCCCATTGACATCGTTGGATCAGGACTTGTTTTATTTTGGCAGGGCAAGTTATATTTTTCAGTACATACATATAACTCATTGTTTAGAGAGGTCCTCAAGCTAAAAAAATAAAATTCTTAAATGCCTATCCGAAGTTATGCACTTGTAGGGTGTTAGGGTGGGTATCACTGATATGAGGGTGCTCTGACTATCCCTTTAGGGTGTTTGGGTGAGTGTCACTGTGGCTGTCGTTGCTTTGCAGCTATTACTTTTTGGATGATTGGGTGACTGTCACTGTTATTTAGGTGCTGTGTCTTTCACTGTTTGGGGAGACTAACTCTCTTCAGAGTTCAGTTGCTCCCCATAGACTTACTATGTTTCGTCAGTTTCCCTCTTTGAATAACTGTATATCTCTACTTTTATGTTGTGCAGATATAGCTGTAAGTGTGGGGCTTGGAGACCCTCCTGCAACATATGAAGAACCAAGTTATGCAATTGACATATAGTAGATACAGGTCCATTTACAGACTTTCCAACGGGCTTCAAATCACACAGCTGCCTCTCATCCACCCATGGGGCGACATGCATGAATTTTGGCACCTTTTTTTTTGCGCTTATTAATGGTGTAGAGTGCACCTGAATCTATGAACCTGTTCTACTGTGGGTCATAGATTTAGCGCTTTCTAGCTTCAAAGCGACACTTCTGGATCAGGTAAACCACCTTTTAAAGTGCTCTACCTGTTCCAGCAGTAATGCGCTTCGATTTGCCGTACTGAAGCTATAAATGTGTAGAATCATACGCACGCACGCTCCCCGAATTCAGGCGCATTATAAAGTGCCGGGGGTGCTCTTTAATGTTCCTGATACTGGAGTGCAGCAGATTAAAAAAATAGTGAACGGGGCTATACATGTCGCCCATAATGTCCAAACAGAGTGCGGAACAAGGTGCTACTGGACATTTCTGATGTCTCTTATATCCAAAGGATTCAGTGTGTAAAAAGGCAAGGTCTGGTGACAATCCACCATACATACACTCTGTAGGAACCTGGACTTGTTTCCATGGAAAACCCACTGCTCGTTATTAAGTTATTATATTATATTATGCATCCTCGTCACTTATAAGAGTGTCTCTTTATCCTTCATTGTAGATAACGGGTTTAGCAGTGAACAAGGCGAAGGTGCAAAGTTGGGTAAGAATTGTATATAAATCTTCTCATCCTGTTCTGATGATGTAGACACCTGTGACTAAGGTGTCAATGGCTCCATTGCTCTGGCATTAACTTTTACAGTCTCCCGACGAAAACCACAGGCGGCACAAATGTGATGTAAATGGGGCCTTACATTTATAATGAGGCCCATCGTTTTTCTGGGAAGTATAATGCCGCATGCTGAGAAATTCTTTCTATCAAATTTCAGGAGCTACCAATGGGAGCTCAAAAAACAAAACCTGACAGCAGTGTGAGCCTGTTATAATAAAATGACTGCAGGAGATATAAAATATGTAGTATACAGAAGTACAACTCCCTTAGGATACGTTCACACGACGTTTTTGATCCGTTTTTTTGATCCGTTTTTCACTAGAAGAAAAACGCAATGAAAACTGCATCCAAACTACATCCCAAAAACGTATCAAAAGACGCAGCAACTGATGCTTTTTTGGATGCGTTTTGCATGCGATTTTGCGGTTCTGTTTTCAATATAAATATATAAAATATATATAATATTATTATATTATTTATATATAAATATAAGATAAATTGTTCTATATATATTTATAATATATTATATCTAAATATATTATATATATATAATAATTTATATAAATATACACACAGGTTGTAGTTGAAAAGGTAGAATCTTTAGTGTAATATACTTTAACCCTTGACATTATGTATTTTATGTAAGGAGTATGTCATATACTAAATTGGCCCCTAGAGGTCTCATTTGATCTAGAAGAACTTTAGTGGAAAGTGGTTAAGTTGTAGTGTAAGAGGATGTCTAATAGAGGGCGATATAACATCAAGCATTTTACCTTTTCTTCATAAACGAAGCCTAATAAGGCTACGCCTAAAAACAAACTAAAAAGCATTTTACATGTGTTTCAAAATGAAGCCCAATAGAGGACGCTTCCAGCATTTTACATGTGTTTAGTCTTTTTAAATCGCTTTTTATATGTATTAAAATTATATAGGAGCAGTTTTTTCAGTATAGACTGGGTGTTTACAGAAATTATAGAAGTTTTAACAAATAAATTATTAAGTTTTAGATCACAGGTGTCAAACACAAGGCCCGCGGGCCAATCCGGCCCGCGGGCCTTGTGTTTTCCCGGCCGCGATCTCCCTGAACTCCGCACTGGCTGTTTTAAACCCCAGCCGTGCGAGTCGTCAGTCAGCTAGTACAGGGAGAAAGGGAGGAGGATCATTTCCCTCCCACCTTCTCCCTTTGTATGTAGAATGCTCGGTAGCCGTGTACATACGGCGTCGCAGGGGGCTGATCCGCTTTGCTCACGCCCCCTGTGCGCTGGGTCTCCTCCGGCGGCAGATCTCTGGGGCTGCGTCGTGGCGTAAGCAGCGTGACGTCACGCTGCTTACACCATACACAGCTCCCGAACCGGACCGGACCGCGCTGCACGGACACGAGGTAAGTAGCTTTTTTAAATTTTATAATCATTAGGTGGCATCTGCCTGGCTATACGGGGGGGCTATGGGGGCATCTTTCCCGGCTACTGGGGGGCTATGGCATACATGCCAACTCTCCTGTTTTTTGGCGGGGGGGTTTCCCCCTATTTGGGGTCCCCCCCCGCCCTCCCGGGGGAGTTGGCATTTCTCCCCCCGCAGCAGGCGGGGGTCCTTTAAATTGGCCGCGGCGCCGGAGAAACGTTGGTGCGCTACTCCGGCGCCGCCGGTCTGTTCCCACGGGCGGGTGAAGCGGGGCAAGGTCCGCACCCTCCCGCCCCGGTCTCACTGTGCGGGAGGAGGCAGAGGGAGCGCTCCCTCCTCCCCTGTATGTACAGCAGCCGCTGCGCGCCGGCATACAGGTCAGCGGCGCAGGGGAAGTGGGCGCGCGGCTGCTCTCAAATTTCCCCCTGCGTCGCTGAGGAGATCGGCAGGAGCCTGGTCAGGTAAGTGGAATTATATTATTTTATTTTTATTAACTAATGGGGGGCTCTGCCTGGCTACAATGGGGGGGGGGTCTACTGGCTGGCTACAATGGGGGCAACTACCGGCTGGCTACAATGGGGGCAACTACTGGTTTGGCTACAATGGTGGCAAACTACCTGGCTTGCTACAATGGGGGCAAAACCTGGCTGGCTACAATGGGGACACTACCTGGCTGGCTACAATAGGGGCAATACCTGGGTGGCTACAATGGGGGCAACTACCTGGCTGGCTCTACTAAAGGGGCACTACCTACCTGGCTACTAAAAGGGGGCAACTACTGGCTGGCTACTAAAGGGTGCACTACCTACCTGGCTGGCTACAAAGGGGGGGGAAATAACCTACCTGACTACTTAAAGGGGGCAACTACCTGACTATTAAAGGGGGCCACTACCTGGCTACAAAGGGGGCAACTACCTGGCTAACAAAGGGGGGGGGTCTACCTAGCTACAGAGGGGGCATCTACCTTGCTACAAGTGGCATCTACCTGCCTGTATGGGGCACTTACCTGGGTTTATGGGGGGCTACTACCTGGCTATAAGGGCATCTACCTGGCTTTCTTCCAAAGCCATTATGTAGTTAGGCGGAGTGGGTGTGGCTTTTTGAAGGGGCGTGGCACACAAACGATGGCGTGTCCATGAAAATTTTTGCCGTGCCGCGCTAAGCGCGCCGCCCTCTTTAATCTCCTGCTTTTCCATTTTCGAAAGTTAGTAACTATGGGCTATGGGGGCATCTTCCTGGCTACTGGGGGGGCTATGGAGGGTATCTTCCTGGCTACTGGGGGGCTATGGGACATCTTCCTGGCTACTGGGGGGGTATAGGGGGATCTTTTCCCGGCTACTGGGGGGGCTATGGGGGCATCTTCCTTGCTACTGGGGGGGGCTATAGGGGCATCTTCCTGGCTACTGGGGGGGGGCTATGGGGGCATCTTCCTGGCTACTGGGGGGGCTATGGGGGAATCTTCCTGGCTACTGGGGGGCAAAAGGGGCATCTTCCTGGCTACTGGGGGGCTATGGGGGCATCTGCCTGGCTACTGCTGGGGCTATGGGGGCATCTTCCTGGCTACTGGGGGGCTATGGGGTCATTTCCCGGCTACTGGGGACAATGGGGCATCTGCCTGGCTACTGGGGACTATGGGGGCATCTGCCTGGCTACTGGGGGACTATGCGGGCATCTGCCTGGCTACTGGGGGACTATGGAGGGCATCTGTCTGGCTACTGGGGGACTATGGGGGGGGGCATCTTCCTGGCTCCTGGGGACTATGGGGGGGCATCTGCCTGGCTACTGGGGACGAGGGGGGGAACTCTGCCGGGCTACTGGGGACTAGGGGGGGCATCTGCCTGGCTATTGGGCACTATGGGGGCATCTGCCTGGCTACTGGGGAACTATAGGGGCATCTGCCTGGCTACTGGGGGACTATGGAGGGCATCTACCTGGCTACTGGAGGGCTATGGGGGGCATCTGCCTGGCTATGGAGGTGGGGTATGGGGGGGGGGCATTTTGGGGGGGGGCCCGGTACTTTGGTGGGGGGGGTGGGGGGGGGGCTATGGGGGGGGGGGCATCTGTCTGGCTACTGGGGGCTATGGGGGCATCTGCCTGGCTACTGGGGGACTATGGAGGGCATCTGCCTGGCTACTGGGGGATTATGGAGGCATCTGCCTGGCTACTGGGGGATTATGGGGCATCTGCCTGGCTAATGGGGGATTATGGGGCATCTCCCTGGCCAATGGGGGATTATGGGGCATCTGCCTGGCTAATGGGGGAGTATGGGGCATCTGCCTGGCTACTGGGGGACTATGGGGGCATCTGTCTGGCTACTGGGGGGGCTATGGGCAAACTGGGCCTGGCTACTGGGGGCTATAAAGGGGCATTATCAGTCTACAGGGGACTATGTGGGGCATGTACCTGGCTACAGGGGACTATGTGGTGCATCTCCCTGGCTACAGCGGGGCTATGTGGGGCATCTCCCTGGCTACAGGGGGGCTATGTGGGGCATCTCCCTGGCTACAGGGGGGCTATGTGGGGCATCTCCCTTTCTATATGGGGCATATTACCTGGCTGCAGAGGGCATATTACTACCTGGATACAGGGGGCAAAGATACCTATCTACCTACATGGGCAGATATAACTGTCATCTACAGGGGGCTTTATACCCACTTATCTACCTACAAGTAGTTCTAAAATTATGTCGGCCCTTTAAGGTACGTCGTGAGGCTGATGTGGCCCCCGGTGAAAACGAGTTTGACACCCCTGTTTTAGATAAATAGTTTATTATAAAATGTTGAGTGGTGTCAGTTTAATACTAAAATCACTCAACATTCTATAATAAACTATTTATCTAAAACATTAATATATTTATTAGTTAACTTCTATAATTTTTATAAACACCCATTCTATACTAAGAAACTGCTTTTATATAATTCAATACATATAAAAAGCGATTTATAAGATTAAACACATGTAAAATGCTTGAAGCATCCTCTATTGGGTCATTAGGTTACTAAGGTTCAAACAAAACGTACCTAAAAGTATGTTGCGCTTTTGGATCCGTTACTCGTGCTCAAAAAGCGCACCCCATTGTTTCCTATGGGGATTTCACTTGCGTAAAACGCAAGTAGAATTGACATGTCAGTTTTTAAAACGGATCCGAAAAAAATGCATTGAAAAGACGCAAGTAAACACGCAGCAGCGATCACTCGTCTGAACGGAGATGCGTGTTTTACATTGAAGCCAATGTAAATCACACTGCACATTGTTATATACGTTTTTGGATCCGTTTTGGGTCTGAAAAACGGATCAAAATCAGATCTGAAAAACGTTGTGTGAACATACCCTTAGGAGGGAAAATGTGACTTTATCTTAAACAAACAAAGCTCCTTTCCTAGAGATTACACACAGCAGGGAGTGACTCACCAGGGATGGACAGCAGATTCCAGCAATCAGAGGAGAGAGAGATGGTCGGTAACCAAGAAAACCTTGATTCCAATCAGGAAAGATAACATCTCTCTTACCTCCTCAACAAAGCAAAATGAAACAGCAATGTAATTGATAATAGTATTCATAAAATTTTCCCTACAGATTGAAAGCTGATCATTGTAAGAAAGAAATGTAAGAAAACCCCTTTCCACTCCCCATCCTGCTGCTCAAACAGTTGCTGCACAATTTGTCCCCATTACTGTAGCTGCTGCTCCGCACAGGTCATTTATACAGTATTACTTTACTGTCATGTCATTGGTCTGGCAATAACAGCACAATGCAGTGATTTCATGGTGCAATGTGCTGCACGGGGACACTGACACCCTCGGATCTGGTAGAATGACTTGTGGCTTATGATAGAGAATGGTGGAGATGGAGGATACAGACCCAATTGAATATGGCTCTGCTACTTGGGAATCTGGTGCAAGAGCATTTCTTGGCCATTGGTTACAGCAGCTCTGCTGCCGATGGAACTTCACAGCACTGGTATATATGGGGCTTAACTAATGCTACAATATGTGCACTTATCACAATGTACTTTGCTCGCTTTTGTTTAAAATTCTAATGTATCTTCATTTCCTAGATTTCCATTACAAGAAACAGCAAGGACGCACCATTGTCAGAATTCCTAGTTCTATCACTAGCAGTGCTCATCTCTGTGGTTCTCCTTATTACATTCTGTAAAAGGTAAGTAATACCAATATACACAGTCACATTATTATACACATTATTATAACTGCGCAGCACGGACAGAACATAGACGGGCTAGAAGTGACGCAATAAGGTCCTGGTAGGTTGTCAAAGGTATCTGGAGCCGACTGCATCCCACAGCTGCTGGAGAGTCCATAGAGCCAACAACACCATTCAGGGGCCCCCACAGCTGCTGGAGGGTCCATAGAGCAAGCACCCCCATCCAGGGGCCCCACCTCTGCTGGAGGGGCCATAGAGCCAACACCACCATCCAGGGAATCCACAGCTGCTGGAGAGTCCATAGAGCCAACAACACCATCCAGGGGTTCCCACAGCTGCTGGAGGGTTCATAGAGCCAACACCACCATCCAGGGGCTCCACAGCTGCTGGAGGGTCCATAGAGCCAACACCACCATCCGGGGGCCCCACAGCTGCTGGAGGGTCCATAGAGCCAAACACCACCATCCAGGGGCTCCCACAGCAGCTGGAGGGTCCATGGCGCCAGCACCACCATCCAGGGGCCCCACAGCTGCTGGAGGGTCCATAGAGCCAACACCACCATCCAGGGGCTCCCACAGATGCTGGAGGAGTCATAGAGCCAACACCACCATCCAGGGGTCCCACAGCTGCTGGAGGGGCCATAGAGCCAACACCACCATCCAGGGGCTCCACAGCTGCTGAAGGGTCCATAGAGCCAACACCACCATCCAGGGGCTCCCACAGCTGCTGGAGGGTCCATAGAGCCAACACCACCATCCAGGGGCTTCCACAGCTGCTGGAGGGTCCATAGAGCCAACACCACCATCCAGGGGCTTCACAGCTGCTGGAGTAGTCATAGACCCAACACCACCATCCAGGGGTCCCACAGCTGCTGGAGGAGCCATAGAGCCAACAACACCATCCAGAGGCTCCCACAGATGATGGAGGGTCCATAGAGCCAACACCACCATCCAGGGGCTCCCACAGCTGCTGGAGGGTCCATAGAGCCAACACCACCATCCAGGGGCTCCACAGCTGCTGGAGGAGCCATAGACCCAACACCACCATCCAGGGGCCCCACAGCTGCTGGAGGGTCCATAGATCCAACACCACCCTCCAGCGGCTCCCACAGCTGCTGGAGGGTCCATAGAGCCAACAACACCATCCAGGGGCTCCCACAGCTGCTGGAGGGTCCATAGAGCCAACACCACCATCCAGGGGCCCCACAGCTTCTGGAGGGTCCATAGAGTCAACAACACCATCCAGTGGCTCCCACACAGGTTCGATTGGTTTCAATTCTGGGGACTTAGGGGCCATACATGTAGGTGTTGCCCAAAAGGCTTTGAGGTGACATTTCCCGGGCTTTTCTGGGGCCCCAAAAGAAACACAGTTTGGTGTTTATCAGAGGTGTGTGACATCCTGTTTGCCTCTGGGGAGCCCCAAAAACACCAGTTAAAGGGTGTTATCAGGGGGGGTGCAGTGACATCCGTATGCTCCGGGGTCCCATACACAGTAGGGGTTAACAGAGGTGCAGTGACATCAGTCTCTGGGCTCATGAGGGGGCCCCTCCGGGTCTAGCGTAGGGTTAGCAGAGGTGCAGTGACACCCCCCTCAAGGAACTGCTCCGGGGCCCCATACACAGTAGGGTTAGCAGAGGGTTGCAGTGACATCCGTCTGTTCCCGGGCCCCATACACAGTAGGGTTAAAGCAGAGGTTGGCATGTGGGACATGCGCTCTGTTTCCGGGGCCCCATACACAGTAGGGTTAGCAGAGGTGCAGTGACATCCGTCTGCTCGGCCCCGGGGCAACATATACATTTGGGTAAGTAGGGTTAGCAGAGGTGCAGTACATCCGTCTGCTCTGGCCCCTCACTGATTCGGCAGGCACCCTTCCCATACACAGTAGGGTTAACAGAGGTGCAGTGACATCCGCTGCTTGGGGCCCCAACACGTGGTTAGCAGAGGTGCAGTGACCAGCTGCTCGGGCCCCATACCAGTAGGGTTAGCAGAGGTGCAGTGACATCGTCTGTTGCTCCTGGGGAGGCCATCTTGCGTAAGAGTTAGCAGAGGTGCAGTGACATCCGTCTGGCCCCTCCTGGAGCGGGGCATGACCATATACAGTAGGGTTAGCAGAGGTGCAGTGACATCTGTCTGCTCTGGAGCCCCATTGCAGTAGGGTTTACTAAACTGTTGTGTTAGTAATAGAGTATCCACAGCACACAACAAGTTCATTGTGCATAAAAAGATTTATTAATATTAATTCAAAGGTTCAAAATGTACCACAAATAGATAAATAAAAAAATTGGAGTATAGCAGGACAAAAATATATAAAATGCTGTAATATACGGGAACATCCAAAATGCATGAAGGGGTTGTAGCTGCAATAAGTGGCTGTAACAAAACAGCATATGACCTGTAACTGAATTGCTCAAATGCTGGAACCTTGTACTTCTCTGTACGGAATAAGTCTATGGCTTTCTGCTATATAGCGCTACTGTGCGGGTTTTCTGATGTATGGAGCTATTATGCATACGTCACTATTGCTCTTCTAGTTTCTTCTCTCTCTATGGTGGGGGCCATCTCTTATTGCAGTGAAGACTTTTGAATTCTAGTAACGCCCCTGGAATGAGTGAAAAGTCAATGCAGATTATCTTGAGGGTAACGGAAGATGGCAAAAAGCCAACAGCAAGTAAAAAAAAAATCATAGAGATCAGCTGAGGCTTGCCTGTAGGTAGCAAAGTCCTTAGATGCAAGGTAGGGGAGGAGGTGTAAGAAGGTCAATATGAAAGTTAAAGCTATTGAATGGGTGTTTTGTGGATCAAAGTTTGGTATAAGTGTGAGGGGTCATAGGCTACCATTATGGTGGGGGTTCAAAAATTAGTGCGTATATCTATGTCATTTAGACACTTTTTATCAATACATACTCAAATGTATCCCTAGGTTCAGGGGCATAACAAGTCACAACTGGGCCCCATAGATATCTGTTAATAGGGCTCCAATCCAGAACATCCTGCACATGGAAAGCTTTAAAGGGGTTGTCTTATCTCAAAGTTTCATAGGATGCATGAATGAAATAATGCTGCTTAGCTCTGTCACTTCCTGGTCAAGCTGTCTGTAATTAGCATATGAGCTCCGTGTATTCAGACTTTGTTTATCAGTCTAGATTAAATAAATTACCTTCTCTGAGGTCCAGAGAAGCTTCTGAGCTAATGTAAACAGTAGAGTAATAAGTCTTTTGTCTGAAAGATCAGATAACACACAAGCTCTCACTGCCAGCCAGGACCTGTGTGATGACTTCACTCTCTGCTATCAGATAGAACAAACAGCAGGGGAGAAGAAGTACACAGGTCGGTCACTTGGGGAACCTGAGAGCCCTCAGAAGGTGATAAAATCACTTGTAGCTCCTTAGCAAAAAAAGAACAACGCAATATATTTGGAAAACGTCTTCATTTAGTGATCCCTACATTTTGAAAGCTATTCTTTGTAGTGAGACAACCCCTTTAAAGGTCCCTATTTTAGACATTTATGGCCTACCAATAGGAGGTGGCACCTATGGGGACCTTGTATTGTGAGCCTTGTCTCTGTATTCTGACACCACTATATGCCCATTCCTCGTGCTGTGACATCTCCTTGTATTTCTGATTGGTGTAGGTCTTAGAGGTGGGACCTACACCAATCATGACAATGGGTCCCCGAAAGATTACTGAAGAACAGCGAGGTGGCCACACATGGCAATTTCCATTCTGTACAGTGGAAGTGCAAGTATGCTCGGCGGCACTCAGAACTTCCATAAAAGACAACACTGAGTACCGCGCATGCGCAACCACCTTTATCGTTCTGCACAGACAATTTTGGGGCCTCATTCTCAAGACAGAAGGTGGGACCTCCACCTTTCACATATTTATGGCACATGCTATTAATATGACATAAGTGTGGGAATGCGCCATGAATTATTTGGTCTCGTTAATGTATAGACCTATACTCTGTGATGTCATAGTACAGGGATAATAACCATGGAGGGAAAATATACAAAGTTATGTCACCGCACAGGAAAATTGTACATATTGTCACAATGCAGAGATAAGACTCATAAGAAAGATCCCCAAACTGACATTACAGTATAGGGGAAAAGTACCACGAGGTCATAGGAATGATGCAAAAATGAACACAGAAGAGCTGACCATCTCGCTCCATCACACTCCAGTTTCGTGACCCATAGTCATCTTTTACTACACCTTAGGTCTTAGTGGATATGGGCCCCTTCAATTGTTTGTCTGATACCCTGCTAGTTCTTACCACACGCACCCTTTTAAGCTGTGTCTCAACCTTTTCACCCACCCAGCCAGTACCCTGCTCTGCACTAACTTGTTTCAACCACCCCAAAACAACTGCCTGTAGATGTGTACTGGTTTGGGTTTAATCTCCTAGTCATGTCTCGAGGCTCAGTGAGTCAGTTATGATTTAATATTAATAATAACAATCTTTATTTATATAGCACCAACATATTCCGTAGCACTTTACAATGTAGAGGGTATAATTACAGACAAAAGATAGACATTACGCAGTGAGAGCTACTTACAGATGAGACACAAGGTGTGATGGTGCTGCTCACAAGAGCTTACAATCTATTAGGGTGTATGGGTGAGACGAAGGGTAAGAAGTGCTTGGTTTACTTAATGGTTTAGGCATGTTACATATACATGGGGTGGTTTACATAAAAAGCAGATGAACCTGTCACCCAGAAAGTACATCGATATACAGATAAGTGCCTGTGAGTGCCCAAGTCCAGGGAGTGATAGGTGTGTGTGACTGAAAGCAGGGGTTAGCAATTAGGAATCTGTTAGGCCTACTCATGAAGATGAATTCACAGGGCACGCTTAAAACTATGAGGATTATGAGTTTGCCGGATCGAATGGGATAGCTTGTTTCAGAGAACTGGTGCAGCACGTGTGAAATCTTGTAGGCGGGCATGAGAGGTTCGGATGATTGATGAGTGTAACCTGATATCAGCAGCAGAGCGGAGAGCACGGGTAGGGTGGTAGACAGGTTGAGGAAGGTGATGTAGGGCAGGTGCAGCGCTGTGGAGAGCCTTATGGGTGAGAGTGAGGAGTTTAAGTTGTATTCTGTACTGAATGGGCAACCAGTGCAGTGACTGACACAGGGTAGAGGCATCAGTATAGCGGCTGGAAAGAAAGATGGGCCTGGCTGTTGAAATTAGGACGATTGGAGAGGGGAGAGTTTGCAGAGAGCGAGACCGATAAGCAGGGAGTTTGAGTTGTTCCCACAGTGAAAAAAAAAAAGGACGGATTCTGGAGATGTTCTTGAAGTGCAGGTGATACTAGTGGGCAAGGGATTGGATATAGAGAGTGATGGACAGATCAGAATATAATATAACCCCATAACAGCGGGCCTGTGGAATAGGAGCTATGGCGTGCCACACACTGAAACAGAAATAGCAGAGGGGGGTTGGTTAGTAGATGGTGGGATGACTAGAAGTTATTACTTAGTGAGGTTTAGTTTGAGATAGTTTGAGGATCACTACATCTAAAAGGTAGCACTGGAGACCTAGTTCTTTTCCCTTGAGCTCATTTGAATATATTTAGGCTCTTTTTGATGTACTCTGTGAGTATTATTTTGATGGTGATTTTCTTTTTGACATACCCTGGGCTGGGGAAGGTCAATAGACCTTTTTAGTCTGCTGTATAGAATGGCTAATTCTATAGGAGGCATTTAGTAAAAAAACATATATAACACAGAATATAGTTGTGATTTGTACTCGAACCTTTTTGCCTATTTTTCACTTTTTTTTTTTTACAGGAAAAAACCTGAACATAAAGCTAAAAAGGATCCTCCTTCCACCTCTGTAAGTTTTTTTAAAAAAAAATGATAATTGTTTTTCTGCTTATTTAGTTTTGAGACATGTGAAAAGATTCTAAAAAGATTCTATAGACTCTCCTATACTTGGTCCTGAACAATCTACTCAATGTGCTGCATAAGCTAATCATTTCCCGCTTTACCCCCACACCTAGAGCATTGCAAACCAAAAGTGGAGATTTCCAACCATTCACAGAGGCAGGGAAAGGTGAAATATAGGAGAAAGATGGCCCCTTTCCTCTAACGAGATGTATATATTTTACCCATTCATATATTATGTAAATAAGTTATAATTGTTTTTTTTTTTTTAGGATAATGGAGAGACCCCCGGAACAGAAGAAAGAGAACCACTTGTGGAAGGGAGTAATACAAATACTCCCAGTGCTGTTGTTGTTGACATGAATGAGGTTAGTAATGTTCCTTTCCATGTCTATAGTGTATATACATTACTCCACACAAGGAACGTTTACTCACAGTAAGGGCTTGTCCCCATGGCACCGGTTATTTGTAAAACCGCAAACCGTCTGAAATCCGACAAGCAACGCTCCTCCATAGACTTTTATGGAAAATCCGTACAATCGGGATTTCCGACCGGTATTTGGTCTGTGCCGTGTAAACACAGCCTAAGAGGTGAGACTTGTTTTTGAGGAGGAGACTTTTCACTATTAGGGTATGTTCAAACGATGTACAGTACTGTGGCGCGTACAGTACACGCCGCAATACATCGTGTGTCTCGAGAGCTCGCGCTGTGGCGCTGGGGGGTGGAGGGGCGGCAGCCCGCAGGCCCCATAAATATGAATTGCTCGCGATGCAAAAGCGACACAAATGAGTGACATGTCACTTATCTCCCCGCGCGTACAATACGAGCGGGGAGAGGAGGCGTAAACCATAGTTCTCTATAAGAGCTATGGATTACCGTAATTATGGGGCGCATTTCCCTGCGTATTAAGCGCAGTACACCGCAAAATACACGGCGAAATTTGCCCCAAAATAAGCCGTGTGAACATACTCAGACTTTATTTACTCACTTTCAATACTCCTTTGATGCTGCAGTCACTATTGACCTTGCCATTTAAGGAGATAAATGGTTGAGATATGAGAGGTTTCCCTGAAGCTTGATCATTACGTTTCTTTTACATATAGAGCTAGTTGTATTTTTAGGTTTTATTGTAAAATGTGACAACAGGAAGGTCAGCATATTGGTTATCATTTGTGTTAGGTTCCCATGTAATAAACATTGTCGCCTGTCTCTAGGTGAGGTAGAACATGGCCGCCTGTCTCTAGGTGAGGTATAATATGGCCGCCTGTCTCTTGGGTTTTATAACATGGCCCCCTTCTCTAGGTGTGGTATAAAATGGCCCCTGTCTCTAGGGATGTATAACAGGGCTGCCTGCCCCCAGGTGATGTATAAAATGGCGCCCGTCTTTAGGGAGGTCACATGGCCGCCGTCTCTTGGGGTGTATAACAGGGGCCCACTTTTTTAGGGTGTTAACATGGCCGCCTCTTTTTTTGGCGATGTATAACTGTCTGCCCGCCCCCAGGTGATGTATACATGGTTGCCTGCCCTAGGTATGTAAAATATGCGCCTGTCCTAGGTGATGTATAGCATAGCCACCTGTCTCTAGGCGATGTATAACATGTCTGCCTGCCCCTAGGTGATGTATAACATGGCCGCCTGTCTCTAGGTGAGGTACAACATGGCCGCCTGTCTCTAGGTGATGTATAACATGGCCACCTGTTTCTAGGTGATGTATAACATGGCCGCCTGTCTCTAGGTGATGTATAACATAGCCGCCTGTCTGTAGGTGAGGTATAACATGGCTGCCTGTCTCTAGGTGATGTGTAACATTGACGCCTGCCTCTAGGTGATGTGTAACATGGCCACCTGCCTCTAGGTGAGGTACAACATGGCCGCCTGTCTCTAGGTGATGTAAAACATGGCCACCTGTCTCTAGATGAGGTATAACATGGCCACCTGTCTCTAGGTGATGTATAACATGTCTGCCTGCCCCTAGGTGATGTATAATATGGCCGCCTGTCCCTAGGTGATGTATAACATAGCCACCTGTCTCTAGGTGATGTATAACATGGCCACCTGTTTCTAGGTGATGTATAACATAGCCGCCTGTCTGTAGGTGAGGTATAACATAGCCGCCTGCCTCTAGGTGAGGTATAACATGGCCGCCTGCCTCTAGGTGATGTATAACATGGCCGCCTGTCTCTAGGTGATGTATAACATGGCCGCCTGCCTCTAGGGGACATATAACATGGCCACCTGCCTCTAGGTGATGTATAACATGGCCGCCTGCCTCTAGGTGATGTATAACATGGCCGCCTGTCCCTATGTGAGGTATAACATGGCTGCAGTGCTCCAGGGAAGATGGCTGCGGTCATTGACCATCTCTCAATGCTCAGGGAGACACCGATGACTCTCCACATCGCCGACCAATTTATTTGGCCGTTCAAAGCATTAAAAACTAATCGCTGTGCCCACTTTCATATTTAGAGGGTGTTGTTGGGGGTACCACCACTTCCTAGGCTGAGATTGGTGGTCACAACCAACCATCACAGCCCATTTAAGTTTTCCCTACCCCTTCTGGACTTATTGGTCATCCAGTGGTGAATTTCTTTTCTTGATAGTTGGTGGTATGGTGGCATCGCCCTCCCTGGTCCTCTGTGGAGGGGTACAAAGAAAAGAAAAGCCCTGAAAATAGCATGAAAGTGAATAGAAACTACCATACTTTCTATTCACTGACATGCTATTCTAACGCCTCTTCGTTAATTTCTAGCCTTCTGTGATGTGTTTGGAATCACTAATAATACTACTTGCCAGTACGTCCATTTTGCCGGAAGGTGCTTCCTGCTAGGACATACCAGTATGTCCTATGTCGGGAAGGGATTAACCCCTTAACGACCTATGACGTAGGAGTACGTCATAGCGCCGGTAAGCGGCTTTGAAACGGGATCGCGGAGCGATCCCGCTTCACAGCCGCCGGGTGTTAGCAGCTAATTGCAGCTAACACCTGGCGGTTTCAGCGCAGTTTAACCCTGAATGATTGAAAAGCGGTGCCGCACATGTTTTTCAACCGATCGGGACATAGCTAAGATGCTGATTTCCCGAGGGTAAGTAGCAGCGGGGGGCCTTGTGAGGCTTTGATCGTGCCATTTTCCCTTTTTGCCCATTCCCGTCCCGGGAAGTGGGGAAAAGCCTCTTTGTCCCCCAAAATGCCCCTAATCGGCCAGGTATCCTAAACTGCGGCCCCCAGTGTGGGAAACACAACTACCATCATGCATTTTTTAAAATAGAACAGTGGGAATGTGGGGTTGTAGTTTCCCAACGTGGAGGGCCGAGTTGAGGGATGCCTGCATTAGGCTGTATTAAGATCGCCCCCCCCTAGTGGTAAGCCCCCTAGGGGGATAAATGTTAAAGTAAAAAAAAAAAAAAAAAAAGTTTTAAAATAAAAAAAAAAGTTTAAAAGTTCAAATCACCCCCCTTCCCCCTTTTTTCAAAAAAAACCCTAAAATAAAAAAAAAAGTTAACTATTTGGGATCGCCGTTCCGAAAAAGTTGATCTATAAAAAATAAAACATTTTTTCCCTACGCTAAATGTGGAAAAAAAAACCCAAAAGCCCCAAAATGGTTTTTTGGTCCTTTCAGTCACATAAAAAAATTTGGAATAAAAAATAAAAAAAAAGTGCATCCATTTAAAGTGCTAGCATTAAAAAATAACATCGCCCCCAAAAAAAGGGCCCCATGAGGGCCGTAGGGGTTTGTCAAAAAAGTTATTTGGTCGCAAAAAATGGCGCCCCAGGCAAATTTCAAAATAGAAAATGTTTGGAATTTTTTTAGGGACCAAAACATAACGGGGAAAACCCCAATGTTTGGTATTGTCGGTGCGTAACAACATGTAGAATACAGAAAAAACACCATTTTTACCGAAGAATTAATTCTGTAAAAACAAACCTCCCACAAAAAAGGCGCAATTACATTTTTTTCACATTTTGCCCCACTTAGAATTTTTTTGCCGTTCCCTAGTATACTCTATAGTAGTATAAATAACACCACTAGAAAGTACAACTTTTCCTGCAAAATAAAAGCCCTCATATGTCTATGTAGGTGGAAAAATAAAAAAGTTATGGCTTTCAGAAGGCAAAGAGCAAAAAAATTTAGAGCCATATTATTATGACCGTCCGTCAGGAAGGGGTTAAATAATGATACCGACGAAAAGTAGACTTCTGGTAAATACTAATAATTGTGTGTGCTTTGACCACCTGTCTTCTACACATAAAATTTAAAGTTTTTGAAAAAGGCGCCAGTTTTTGTTATTTTTTCACAAATAAACAGAATATTTTGACTAAAATGAATCACCATACTTCTCACTTAATCACGTGGATAAGTAAAAGCATTAAAGGGAACCTGTCACATAGGTTATGCCCCCCTGGCTGAGGACAGCACAAGCCAGTGTCAGACCTGCTGTTTCCAGCGCTGTGTCCCTTATTCTGTAAGATGCTGGAGTTTTAGAGCATTTAATGCTCAAATCTTATTCATGAGCAGGTGTTAGCCCGCCCGCCAAAGGCTAGCCCCGCCCATTGACAGTTATTCACTTGTTTCTACCTATTCAAAGTAATAGGTTGAGGTGGGCGAGGCTAGCCTCCGATTGGTCGGGTTTGAAAAAAACTGACTCTTTGAAGGACTCTTCAAATGACTCTTCTGGCTGAAAACTGCAGATTTGAGCATTAAGTACACGAAAACTCCAGCATCTTACAGAATAAGGGACACAGCGCTGGAAACAGCAGGTCTGACACTAGCTTGGCAAGGGGGGCATAATCTATCTGACAGGTTCTCTTTAAAAAGTTATTCCCAGATAAAGTGACACATGTCAGATTTAAAAAATAATACTCTCTCATAAAGGTCAAAACTGGCAGTGGTGGTAAAGGGTCAATAGCAGAATTTTTTATTTTTTATGAGACTCTGGAGGTTTTTAACCATTTGCATAGAGCTGCAGTCAGGGAAAAGTGGACTTGGCTGTTGGAAGATGGCACTTTTCCCCTGCTAGGATATATAAGTTTCATATATTTATTTGAGTTGTGTTTTAACAAATGATTTTGATTTTGTTTTTTTTAGAACGAAAACTGGAACAGAGGAAGCGACATAAGACAAAGATCAAAGGTTCAGGCCAACACTAAGGAGGTAAGTAGTACTCATCTCCATGTCTATACATTGGCAGTGATGGGGTTACTCTTTCTTGGGAAGACTTATTATTAGCGTATGTTCACGCGGCGTAATTGTAGCGTGTACAATATGTGCCGCAATACGCCAGGTGATTTGGGAGTCGCGCTGATCGGCGCAAACTCCCGAAGCACAGGGGGCCAGCAGCCCGCCGCCCCATTGACAGGCATTACTCGCGGCGATTCCGCGTGACATGTCACTTATCTCCCCGCGCATACAATACGATCATATTGTACTCACGGGGGGGAACACGTAATCCATAGCTGTCTGAGAGCTATGGATTACCGTAATTGCAGCCCACATTTCGCCGCGTATAAGGGTATGTTCACACGATGTACTGCGGCGCGTACAGTACGCGCAGCAGTACATCTTGTCTTTTGGGAGCTTGCGCCAATACGCGCGTACACCCGTGGCGCGGGGGGGATGCGGCCCCATTGACTTTCATTATCTGCGGCGCGTATTCACCGCGAATAATTGACATGTCACTTATCTCCCCGCGCATACAATACGATCGTATTGTACGCGCTGGGAAATGAGGTATAAGCCATAGTTCCCTATGAAAGCTATGGATTACCGTAATTGCGGCACACATCTCGTCGCGTATTAAGCGCAAATACGCAGCGAAATGCGCGCTGAAATTTTGGGGTAACAAACCCTTTCACTGTATTTACTCCGGGGGGGGAAAATATCCCCCCCCCCCCCCCCCCTCCACTCCTGGCCAGGTAAGGGTATGTCCACATGTCTTTTAACCCTGCCCACGAAAATAAAAAACTTAAATCTGCCCCAAAAAGTGTTTAGATGCACTGGTGGTTTTTCATTGAAATTTTTTCCATGCGGATTAGCCCTATTTCAATGCGGCTAACCCGAAACGGGAAAATTCTGGGTTTCCCCCCTGCCCAGAAAATGGACTTCCTGTTTAGATTAATGGTGCAGATGATCAGGCTTTTGTGCAATGTTTTAAAAAATGGGAAAAGGGACTGAAATCTGAGTTTGGAATGGAATCTGACAGAGAGACTCATTGATTTCGGGACATGTGGTCTTTTCCATTTTTGGGTGGGGCGGGAAAAAGGGGAGTGCGGGCTCAAAATATGGAGGAGCTCAGTGCTGTTTATACGTTTGGAATTTTACTCACAGTAAGGCCCTGTTAAAACACGGATTTGGCCCGGGGCCAAAAATCCCCGGCCCTTATTTTTTTTTTTTTTTAAATTTTTGGGTTTTTTTTTATTGGGAAACCGTTTAAAAAATTTTCCAGGGAAACCGGAATTTAAAAGCGGGTTGGTTTGGGGAAAATTTTCTCCTTCAAATTCTTGAGGGGGAGTTCTTGCGCGGGGGCCCCGTGGGAATTTTCCCCCGGGGTTCGCCGTGGGGGGGGGCCGGCTGGCCCGCGGCCCCATTTTTCCCCCCTGCCTATTAATTTGATGGGAGCAAACTTTTTCCCGCAACCGTGCCCCAAGCCACCCCCCAAAACCCGCCAGAGACCCCCGGCCCGCGCCAAAAACCCCGTGTCGGGAGCCCGCGTTTTTTAAGGCGAGGTTAGGAGGGGTTTTTGGGCCCAAAGGGCCCCAAACCCCCCCAGTGAACAAAACCTAAGAGGGGCCCAGGGTACGGGTTATAGGGGGAAAGCCCCAACAGAAATATATACAGAAGTATATACATATAGTAATGTCTTCTAAACTTATTGGAAAGCAGGGAAGCACAATCACTATTCCAACAAACAGCCGGTGCGTAGACTGCGGGGGCTCCGAAAACCATCAGTAGGCAGGTTTTTTAATATGTCCGTTTAACACTTTGTTGGGCCCAGTACTGAGGTTACATAATTGGGCTCCCATTCCCAACATTGTTCATTATGGCAACCAGGGCCGCCAACAGAAATTTCAGGGCCCCCTTTCGCTGAAGCACCTCCCCCCCCCCCCCTTTAAAAAACCCCCCCCCCACAAAAAAAAAACCGGGCCCTTTAAGGACAAAAAATGCGCCCATTTTACCACAAAATTACAGTGTGAAAAAAAGTTTTGGTTTTGTGTAGTACAATGTATCAAAATATCGGGTCTGCCCACATTTTCAGCCCACAGGGCAAAGTAGTTTCCCATCCTTATCCCCCCCCCCCCCGGCCCACTTTCCCTTTTACCCCCCTTTCCACCCAATAAAATATCCCTCTCCACCCCATCAATATCTCCCTCCACCCCAACATACAATACCCCCCCTCCACCCACATACAATACCCCCCTCCACCCACATACAATATCCCCCTCCACCCACATAAAATTGCGCCCGCCACCCACAAAAAATTTCCCCCCTCCACCCACTTTCAATCCCCCCCCTCCTAAAGGGTCCAATACAATATCCCCCCCCCACCCACAAAAAATTATCCCCCTCCCCCAAACATACAATATCCCCCTAACCACATAAAAAATCCCCCTCCACCCACATAAAATTTTTTTTTTTTTTTTTACCCCCCTTCCCCACCCACTTACAATATCCCCTCCTATACCCAAACAAAACAATATCCCCCCTCCCCCCACATACAATATCCCCCTCCACCCCCTACAATATCCCCCCCCTTCCACATACAATACCCCCCTCCACCCACATACAATATCCCCCCCACCCAAACAATATCCCCTCCTATGGGTCCCCCATAAAATACCCCCCTCCCCCCACATCCCAATATCCCCCCCCACCCACATACAATATCCCCCTCCACCCAAACAAAAAATTTCCCCCCTCCACCCACATACAATATCCCCCCCCACCCACTTACAATATCCCCTTTTCCTATAGTCCACATCAATTTCCCCCTCCACCCACATACAATACCCCCCTCCACCCACATACAATATCCCCTACACCACCATACAATATCCCCACCCCAAACCCACATACAATATCCCCCTCCACCCCCCATACAAAAATCCCCCTCCCCCACTTTCCCACTTTCCACCCCCACCCCGACACATACAATATCCCCCTCCCCCCACATAAAAATTTCCACCCCCAAAACCCTTTTTAAAATTACCCCTCCAGCCAAATAAAAACCCCCCCTCCACCCACATCCCAATATCCCCCCCCAAACCCACAAAAAATACCCCCTTTTTAAACCCACATAAAAAAACCCCCTTCCACCCCCATACAAAACCCCCCTCCACCCCCCAATAAATTTTTCCCCCTTTCCAAACCCACTTTACAATGTCCCCCTCCATTTTTTCCCCTTGGCACCGCCCCCTCACCACCTTCTAAAAAAAACCCCACAAGAAGAAAGGAAAAGTGTAACACCCCCTATCAGGGGGTCAGGGGGCCCCTTTTGGGTACTTTTCGGTAAAAAATGTAAAAATGCCATTTTTAACAAACCCCGGGATAAAACCTACAAACCGCCAAAATTTAGAGGCCCGACACCAGCTCAGGTCACCATACTTTAAACATTTTGGGAAAATACAGCATGATCCAGTAAAGTAGTAAAAAAAACCCCTAAAATAAAGGGAACTAAAGGGACGTCCTTTTGAGGATTTCCCTTTTCCCATGAGTCGTTCTTTTCCCCTTTCCCCTTTCCCCCCTGCACCCTTTTCCACACCGCCATGATAAACTTGTCCCGACCCCCATCATCCCTGTAGAAATTCACACAAATATTTTAGAATCCTCAATTTTCCAGCATCTCTTTCCTTTTTCCCCCACCTCTGTACAAGTTTTCCCCCGGGGTGGGGGGGGAGGGGGGTTACAACCCAAAAACTTAAAGGTAGTATCCTAAGAGGTTGGGGGTGGGGAGAAAACAAACCCCCCTGGAGATAATGTTTCAACTATGGGCTGCTGCCCCCCTAAATTATTTTTAAACCAGGTACGTAGACAAAGGGGCAAGGCCCCAGGAAACTAGATGGGCCCTTATTTAGGTAGGTAGACAAAACCCCCGGAAAAGTTGGTAGGGGGGCTACCCCCCAGGTTTGGTGGGTACCTAGACACGAGTTCCCCTTTTGTTTGTTTGGGGGGCCAGGGGGCCCCCCTTTTGCGGGTTTGGTAGAGTCAGGGCCCCCCCTTTTGGATTAGCTAGGTAGCCAGGGCCCCCCTTTTGAGATAGTAGGTAGCCAGGGCCCCCCTTTTTGAGATTGCTAGGTAGCCCCGGGGCCCCCTTTTTTATTGCCAGGTAAGTTCCGGGCCCCCCTTTAGTGATAGCCATTGTGCCTGGGGCCCCCTTTTGTTTTTAAAACCAGGGGGCCCGGGCCCCCTTTAGTTATAGCCTGGGAGTCAGGGCCCCCCTTTTTTTAAGGGCCCGGGACCCCCTTTTGTTTTTAACCAAGGGGACCCCTTTGTTTAGCCAGGGACCCCCTTTTGTTGTTTTTCCCGGGACCCCCTTTTGTGATAGCCGGGACCCCTTTAGGTTTTAGCCAGGGACCCCTTTTTTGGGTAGCCAAAGGGGCCCCTTTAAATTGTAGCCAGGGGCCCCTTTTTGGTTTTTTTAGCCGGGGCCCCCTTTTGGGGATAGCCAGGGACCCCTTTTGTTGTAGCCCGGGCCCCCTTTAAATGGGTAAACCAGGGGTCCCCTTTTGGTTTTACCAAAGGGGCCCCCTTTTGTTGTAGCCAGGGGCCCCCTTTTGTGAATGCCAGGGCCCCCTTTAGTTTTAGCCGGGACCCCTTTTGTGATAGCCCCGGGGCCCCTTTTTTGTTTTTTAGCCAAAGACCCTTTTTGTTCATTTCATGCCAAAATCTCCCCTTTTTTGCGGGGGGGGCCCGCTATTTGGGGTCCCTCCCCCCTCCCGGGGAGTTGGCATTCCTCCCCCCGCCCGCAGGGGGGCGGGGCCTTTTTAAAATTTCCCGGCCGGGGCCAAAATACCCCTGGGTTCGCTACCTTTCGCCCCCGGGCCGCTCCTTAAAGGGGGGTGTGCAGGGGGGCCGCCCCCTTCCCCCCCCCCCCCTTCCCCCCCCCCCCCGGCAACCCCCGGCGGGGGGGGAGGGGAGGAGGGATCCTCCCTTTCCCCCCCCTGTAAAGTACGGCGCCGGTGTGTGGCCGCACCAAAACAAGGGCAGAGGCGAGGGGGAAAGTGAACCCCGGGCTTGGGAAGGGGGGAGTGACGCGCGGGTGCTCTCACTTCCCCCTGCCCGCTGAAGAGATCGGGCAAAGGGGCGGGCCCCGCTGCAGGAGCCTGGTTAAAAGGGAAATGGAATTTTTTTATTTTTTTTTTATTTTGCTTTAGGGGGGGTTTTCCTGGGAAAAAGGGGGGACTTTCCTGGCAACGAGGGGGGAAATACCAAGGCAACAAGGGGGCACACTGGGAACAAAGGGGGCACTACCTGGGTAACAGTTTGGGGGGACTACCTGGCTAACAGGGTGGGGGAAATAAATGGGAACAAAAAAGGGGGGCACTACCTTGGGAAAAAAGGGGGCAAATACCTTGGGTAACAGAAAGGGGGCACTACCCCGGCTAACAATGGGGGCACTACCGGGGTAAAATGATGGGGCACTACCTGGTAACAGAGGGGAAAATCTCCCCGGGTAACAAAGGGGGCACTACCTGGCTAACGATGGGGGCCAACCTGGCTAACAGATGGGGGCCAAATACCTGGGGAACCAATGGGGGACATTACCTGGAACCAATGGGGACATTAAACCCGGCCAACCCCAAAGGGGGGACTACCTGGGGGAAAAAATGGGGGCACTATGGCTAAAAAGGTGGGGCCTACCTGGGAAACAATGGGGGCACTAAACCCGGAACAATGGGGGGAAAACCCACCGGTAACCAAAGGGGGGACCTACCGGCTAACAATGGGGGCACCTACCTTTGGGTAACCCAAAAAGGGGGGACCTTTCCTGGTAAAAAAGGGGGGGATCTACCTGGGTACAAAATTTGGGTTTTACCTGGCTACCCGAGGGGGGGTTTTACTTGGCTACAAGGGGGGGATCTACCGGCCTGTAAGGGGGACTTACCTGGTTATGGGGGGGCTACTACCCGGCTTTAAGGTGACGTCCCCTTCACCGCGCCACCCATGCAGGGGGGCAAATAAAGGAGTCGGCGGGCAGTCGGAGCGGGCCCCGGGGCGGGGAAAGGGGGTTTCAAAAGGGAAGGGGTTTTTTTGTTTTTTTTTTTTTTAATTTATTTTAAAAGAAGGGGGCCCTGGGGTTCACTAAAGGGATTCCCCCGGCTACAAATTTAAAAGGGGGCCCTGGTTTCAACTAAAGGGGGCCCTGGCTATCACCCAAAGGGGGCCCTGGCTAAAAACTAAAGGGGTCCCCGGGTACAACCCAAAGGGATCCCTGGCTAACCCCTAAAGGGGTCCCTTGGGTATCACTAAAGGGGGGCCCTGGCTACAACTAAAGGGGGGCCCCGGCTACACTAAAGGGGGGGGCCCCGGCTACAAAATAAAGGGGGCCCTGGCTAAAAACTAAAGGGATCCCCGGGTATCACTAAAGGGGTCCCTGGGTACAACTAAAGGGGGGGGGCCCGGTACAACTAAAGGGGGCCCTGGCAAAACACTAAAGGGGGCCCCCCGGGTATCATAAAGGGGGCCCTGGCTACAACTAAAGGGGGCCCTGGCTATCACTAAAAGGGGGGCCCCGGCTTTCAAAATAAAGGGGTTTCCCCGGCCCCAAAACCCAAAGGGGGCCCCGGGTTATAAAACTAAAGGGGGGCCTTGGGTATCACTAAAGGGGTCCCCGGCCCTTTTACTAAAGGGGGCCCTGGCTACGTAAAGGGGGCCCTGGTACAAAATAAAGGGGGGTTTTCCCCGGTATTTACTAAAGGGGGCCCCTGACTACCTGGGTATAACTAAAGGGGGCCCTGGTACCCCGGCTAAAACTAAAGGGGGCCCCGGCTACAAGTCTACACTAAAGGGGGCCCGACAAAACCTGGGTATAACAAAAGGGGGCCCCGGCTACCGCAAACCTAAAAGGGGGGGTGGCTACCCGCTATTCTAAAAGGGGGGCCCCGGCTACCTAGCAATCTCTAAAGGGGGGGTGGGGTACCTTGCTAACCTAAAGGGGGGCCCCGACTTACCTAACGCCCAAAGGGGGCCCTGGGCCCCCTACAAACTAAAGGGAACTCGTGTCAGGGACCCCCCCAACCCAACCCCGGGGCCCGGCCCAACCAAAATTATCCGGCGGGTTTTCCCACCTAAACCCAAATAGGGCCTTTTCTAGTTCCTGGGGCCTTGCCCCTTTTTTCTACGTACCGGTAATATAATTGAAAGGGGAGCGCCCATAGTTGTAGCATTATCTCCAGGGGGGTTTGTTTCTCCCCCCCTCCAAACCCTTTTGTAACAGGGCCCATAATTTAAAGGTTGGGACCCCCTTTTCCCATCCCCCGGGGGTTGTACAGAGGGGGGGGAATAGGTAAAAGAATCCCGGAAAATTTAGGGTTCTAAAATATTTGTGTGTAATTTCTACAGGGATGGGGTTGGTTTGGGCGGGACAAGTTTATCATGGCGGTGTGGAATGGGATGGGGGAAAAAAAGGGGAAAAAGAAGACTCAAGAGAAGGGGAAGATTTTCCCCAGATAGGACGTTCCCGGTGAGTCCCTGATTTTAGGGTTATTTTTAAATACTTTACTGGGTCGTGCTGTATTCAATGTAAAGTGATGGGGCCTGAGCTGGTGTCTGACCTCTATATGGCGGTGTTGTAGGTTATATCGGGGTTAGTATAGTGGGGTGGTAACATGTGTACCAATAGTTTCAAGGGGGGAAACTGACCCTGTGATGGGAGTTTAAATTTTCCTTTCTTGCGGGTTTATTTTAAGGGAAGGGGGGTGAAAGGGGGGTGACAAGGAAAAAATGGGGGGGGGACATTTTATGTGGGTGGAGGGGGATATTGTATGTGGGGGGAGGGGAAAATGTAAGTGGGTGGGGGGGGAAAATTTAATTGGGTGGAGGGGGTATTGTATTGGGTGGAGGGGGGTTTTTGGGATGTGGGTGGAGGGGGTATTAAATTTGGGTGGGGGGGTATATGGTTTGGGGGGGGGGGGATATTGTATGTGGGTGGAGGGGGTAAATTTTTTGTGGGTGGGGGGGGGATATTGTAAGGGGGGTGGGGGGGGAATTGTATGTGGGTGGAGGAGGATATTGTTTTGTTTGGGGGGTGGGGGGGTTTGTGTGTTGGGGTGGTGGGGTTTTTTGTTTTGGGGTGGTGGGGGTTTTTGTATTTGGGTGGAGGGGGATATTGTATGTGGGTGGAGGAGGATATTGTATGTGGGTGGAGGGGGATATTGTATGTGGGTGGAGGGGGATTAAATTTTTATGTTGGTGGGGGGGATATTGTAGTGGGTGGAGGGGGATATTTTATGTGGGTGGAGGGGAAAATTTATGTGGGTTTTGGAGAGGGAAAATTTTATGTGGGGAAGGGGGGATATCGTTTTTGTGGGTGGAGGGGGTTTTTGTAGGTGGGTGGAGGGGGATATTGTAAAGTGGGTGGAGGGGGGTTTTGTTTTGTGGGTGGGGGTGGGGTATTGTAAAGTGGGTGGGGGGATTTTGTTTGGGGGTGGAGGGGGATATTGTATGTGGGTGGAGGGGGATATTGTATTTGGGGGAGGGGGGTATTGTGTGTGGGTGGAGAGGAATTTTTTTTGTGGGTGGAGGGGTTATTGTATGTTGGGTGGAGGGGGGGTATTGTTTGTGGGTGGAGGGGGATTTGTATGTGGGGGGTGGGGGGTATTGTATGTGGGTGGGGGGGATTTTTTATGTGGGTGGAGGGGGAAAATTGAAAGGGGGGTGGTGGGGGTTATTGTTGGGGGGTGGGGGGGGATATTGTATGTGGGGGGGAGGGGGATATTGTAAAAGTGGGCCCGGGGTGGGGGGGGGGGGGGGATATGGATGGGGGCTACTTTGCCCCCCGTGTCTGATATGTAGACAGGGCAGATATGTGACTTCATTGCTAAACAATACAAATCTTTTTTTTACACTGTTTATGGGTAAAATGGGGGGGCATTTTTGTCCCCCAAAAGGCCCGGGTTTTTTTTTTGCTTTGGGGGGGGGGGTTTAAAAGGGGGGGGGGGGGGGGGGCCCCGGTGCTTAAGCTTTATGGGGGCCCCGAAAATTTTCTGTTGGCCCGGCCCCGAAAAGGCCCGATCATCTTTTTGGTTGTTTTTTTAGCTTTCCCCCCCATGATTCCTTTATTTTCCACAAAAAAAATTCTTTTTCTTGCTACTGCCCCTCAGTGCTGTCCCTATCTTTTCCACATAACTGCCCCCGCTGTACATCAAATAAAAAAATAAGTCCCCAAAAATGAGGCCCCAAACCCGATAGTGCCCCAAAAAAATAGTTTTTGGGCCCCCGCAAAGTTACATTTAAAAAAACTGATTTAAAACCGCCCCCATTTTTATGTAGAAATCTGCTGTAGCCTCTTCTCAGATATTGACTATTTCTAAGGCCCCCTAAAAATGTAAGACTATTTAGCCCCCCCCTTTCTTTGTAAAAACCCCTTAAGCCCCTCCTTACATATATTCACTGTAGCCCCCTTCCCCACATTTTTAAGCAGTAAAAAAACCCCTCGTCACTTTAAAAACCCGTTTAAAAACACCTTGTCAGATGTTGACTACTTTCCCTTTTGCCACATATTGGCTACGTAGGCCCTCTTCAATTATTTGACTAATTTTTCCCCCTCATGTATAGACCACTGTAAACCTCCTCTTTATTTAAAAAAAAACAATTTTTGCCTCTTCCTCCCTATATTGACCCCCTAAAGTTCCTTTCGCATATACCGTGATTTATCCCCATCCTTACTTGGGAACAAATGTAGCTCCCTCTTCATTTTTAACTACGTAACCCCCTTTCCCCCAATTAGACCCTTGTAGTCCCCCGCTACATATAGACCCACCGTAGCTCCCCTCTTCATGTTTAACTCCCCAAAAATGCCATTCTCAGATATAGACCACTATAGCCCCCCTCACAAATTTTCCCTTGTAGCCACCCCCTCACCCTGTTTTCCACTATACCTCCTCCCCATGTTTTTGATCATGTTGCCTTTTTCCCCATAAAAAATCATTTTAAGGCCCCCTCTTCAAACTGTAAATTGATCAATGTAGCCCCCTCCTCACATTACTGTAGTCCTCTTATCACATATATATCACTGTAGCCCCTTCCTTATATATAGATCACCGTAACCCCTTCCTCATATATGGATTATTGTAGCCCCCTCCTCACACATTGATCACTGTAACCCCCTCTACATGTATAGACCCCTGTAGCTGCCTCATCACCGATAGACCACTGTCGCCCCCTCTTCCTTTATAGACAACTGTAGCCCCCTCCTCGCATATATAGACCACTGTAGCACATTTGTTGAGGGGCTCGGGGCCCAACAGGAGATGACCTGCATCCCGGTGGGCCCTGAGCTCTGAGGCAAGTATTTCTAGCTGCAGACAGTTAAAAACTGGCAGTATGTGTATTGGTATTGGGTCCCACCGGTCTTTCTTTGGGCCAGTCTGAAACTGCTTCAGTAGGTAAGCATAGTGGCCAACTGTAGGTGGATATAGTGATCCCTGTAGTTAGATAGTTATATAGGCTCCTTGTAGATAGGTAGGTATATATGCCCTCTGTAGGTAGATAGGTAAGTATACAGCCTTTGTAGATATATAGATATATACCCCCAGGACTGGAACGTATATCACCCCCATATAGCACCTCCTCCCACACCCCAATGGAAAATTCAGCCCACTCCATGTCTCCATGCGCACCCTTCCTGCTTGGGATGAAGTGGCACCTTAGGTGAACACCTACCTTTACCTACTCATTGTCCTGACCCTGTATGCCCCCTGTATATAGGTAGGTATACAACCCACTGTAGATGGAAGGTATTTATGCCCCCTGTAGGTAGGTATGCAGCCTCCTCTAGGTATATATACAGACACCTATAGGTATATATAGAGCCCCTGTAGGTATATAGTCCCCTGTAGATAGGTAGTTATATAGCCCCCAGTAGGTAGATACATAGGCCCCTCTGACTGATTAAAAAAAAAATGTATGCTCGCCTCTCTCCTTCCCCCTGCAGAGCAGCTAGCTCTGGAAGCTAGTATTCGGTGGGAGTGACATGATGTAATCACACCACCTATGCCGGGACGTTGCTCCCTGTATCTCTTAGACCTGAAGCTTGAGGCCGCTCCCCACTGCCTCTTGTTGAGTCCTTATCTGAACCTCATGCTGTCCGCCATCTTATTTCATATTACTTGTTACTTACCCCCCCCCACTGACTATGTCTGACACTTTGCTAGTCTTTGTCTTCATATGTAGAAATATAC
This sequence comes from Phyllomedusa bahiana, assembly GCA_025379985.1. Lineage (NCBI taxonomy): Eukaryota > Metazoa > Chordata > Amphibia > Anura > Hylidae > Phyllomedusa > Phyllomedusa bahiana. The sequence goes on from JAODAL010014641.1 coordinate 49,176, forward strand.
CCATTCAGTAGCTTCACCCACCTCACTATACGAACATAACCTTTTCAGGGGAGAGGGGAATCCTCCATTGCCCTACCCTTCTGATGGCAGATTAAAACAAGGATTGAGGTATGTTCAAGTCTAAAAGTCTCAATCCTTCCATCTGCCAAAGATAGAACAAGGGAGACCCCCAACATTTATCTTATCTGTATGGTTCATTTTAGGGTTAGCCACCAGTAAACAATTACTCAGGGGGCTTCTAAAATGTAAATCCCCTTCATGTAGCTTTCTTAATGCATTTAAGGTTTTGATTCCTATTCTTGTTTTTTTATATTAAGGTTAAAAAAGAAACTCCAAAATCTAAGAGAAAACTGAAAAAAAAATCCAGCCGCAAGAAGAAAACTAAACAGTAAAACACTTTACTGAAAAGGGACCTCAGAGTTTTACACAGACAACTTTATGGGAAAAGTAAAACTGGGCAGCTCATGTACTGTGTACGAAATATATAAGTTTACAATGTAATTATTCCAGGAAAAATTAGGTAAAAGAGCACTGGAGATCCAAAGTCCATCTTATTCTTGAGCCGAGGACCTTCTGCCATCCACCAGTTAGTGATCAAGCTGACAATGTTTCCGTGTATCAGAATAGATACAGAGAAGGCCATAAATCATTGACTTTTGAGTGGAGAAAAGTTTGATTCCCAATCCTCCCCTGGTAGCTGATGTTAGGAAAAAACATTGGGGCACATTGGGTTTAAACATTCCTGTGTAAAGATAAGTTGCTGCCAGAGGAGACCCTCTATCACTGCTTCCAGACACAACCCAGTTTAAAATGTGTCTGTCAGGATCCACCATGTCCTTTGACCCTGGCAGCTGCGGTGCTGTAACTACATGGCAACGGTTAAGTACTTGATTACAGCAATAGCAGCTGACGCCCATATCCCTGTCTGGCTAGCTATAAAAACCAGCCTCTGCACTCAGACAGGGCCTGAGTTACCTGTGTGCAAGCTGGGGTCTTGCTTGGTGCCGCTGGCCATCTGTGTACTTGGTTTGTATCCTGGTAGAAATCTGTATTCCTTGATTGTGTGTTCCTGCCTGGTCCAAACCCCTGGCTACCTCCTGTCCTGTGTCTGCTGTGTTCCTGGTTTTGGTGTTCCTCTGGCATTCTTCCTAGCGCAAGTCTGAATTCCCGTCTGACGTCCCTTCTGGTCCATGTCCGTCTGGCGTTCCTCCTAGCACAAGCCTGAATTCCTGTCTGACGTCCCTCCTGGTACGAGTCCTTCTCTCGATCTCCGTGGCAGAAGTCTGCAGTGCCTCTGGTGCTATCCCTCCTCCTAATCCTCCTGATCCCCAGAAAGATTCATGGAATGTTTTTGCACACTTTTTTATTTAAGTGTTGATTTCTACAATAAAGTCCTTATTGAAACATTACAGCGGCTTTTATTTAATCCTGTTTAAAAACCGAGAGTTTTCAATACTTCATAGAACACTACAAATACAGTAACTACCAGAGGAGGTAAGGTTAATACAGTATAAAACTACTTAGTAACAGGGAACCTCTAAGATCAGGTAAAGCCAGATAATAAACCCCTGTTACTCAGAACTAATGCAACAGCTTTCATTGGTTCCTGTTGACATCTATTCTACTTCTAAGAAGAAGTACAAAATCTCTCTTTATATCTCACAAAAGTGACTGCACCCCTCACTTTCTTGTAAATATTTTATTATACCGTATATACTCGAGTATAAGCCGAGTTTTTCAGCACAAAAAATGTGCTGAAAAAATTTTCCCCCCGGCTTATACTCGAAATAATGTCGGCGCCTCCGGCGCTGCGATGTCCCGAGTGCTGACAGGGACGCTTCAGTATATGCGGCTCCTAAGGGAGCGCATATAGCTGAAGGCCGAGTGAGCGCACAGTGTCCGGGCGCTGCGCTGGCCCGGGCACTGTCCACGATCCCTTCACCTATATGCGACTCCTCCGGAGCGCATACAGGTGAAGAGATAGCACTGCGGAGCAGAGAGCGAGCGCTCCCTGCGCCGCAGTGAACTCCGGGCGGCCGCTGACTGGCGGCTGTCCGGAGCTCCCGGCACAGGCAGCGTGTGTCATCACGCTGCGTGCGCGGCCTGATGACGTCACCGCCTGTGCCGGGAAGACAGGGCAGCGCGCGGGAGGCCGGGCAGCGAGGAGGCGGAGCGGCGAGGGAGACGGAGCAGCGGGGAGCCAGGTAAGTGAGTTTTTTTTATTTTTTTAAACTGCCTATACCTGCCCACAGCCGGCCCTATACCTGCCTACAGCCGGCCCCATACCTGCCTACAGCTGGCCTATTTACCCTGCCCTATACCTGCCTAAGACCGGTCCCTATACCTGTCTACAGCTGCCTATACCTGCCCTATACCTGCCTACAGCCGGCCCTATACCTGCCTACAGCCGGCCCTATACCTGCCTACAGCTGCCTATACCTGCCCTATACCTGCCTACAGCCGGCCCTATACCTGTCTACAGCTGCCTATACCTGCCCTATACCTGCCTACAGCCAGCCCTATACCTGCCTACAGCTGCCTATACCTGCCCTATACCTGCCTACAGCCGGCCCTATACCTGTCACAGCTGCCTATACCTGCCTATACCCTGCCTACAGCCTGCCCTAGACCTGCCTACAGCCTGCCCTATACCTGCCTATGGGGCCATATACCTGCCTATTACCTGCCTATGGGGCCATATACCTGCCTATTACCTGCATATGGGGCCATATACCTGCCTATTACCTGCATATGGGGCCATATACCTGCCTATAATCTGCTTATGGGGGACATATAACTGCCTATTACATGCCTATGGGGCCATATACTGCCTTTTGGGACATATACCTGCCTATACCTGCATATAGGGCCATATATCTGCCTATAATTGCCTATGGGGGACATTAAACTGCCTATGTAATTTTATTGGTATCCATTTTTATTTTTAAAATTTACCAGTAGCCGCTGCATTTTCTACCCTTGGCTTATACTCGAGTCAATAAGTTTTCCCGTTTTTTGGGGCAAAAGTAGGTGCCTCGGCTTATACTCGGGTCGGCTTATACTCGAGTATATACGGTATATAAAAATGAAAACAAATGGTCACCAGCTTCACATGAGGGAGGAAAGTGAGGCAGGGCGGCAGCTGAATTAAAAAATTATTATTTTGGGCACTCACAGGCACTTATCTGTTAATAGATGTGCTGTCATGGTGGCAGGGTCACCCAATTTTTTATGTAAACCACCCCCTATTTATAAAGCATGGCTGGGCCATTGTATATTTAGCACTTCTCCCCCTTCGTCTCCCCCAGGCACCCTCATAGATTGTAAGCTTTTGCGAGCAGGGCCCTCACACCTTGTGTCTCATCTGTAAGTAGCTTTTATTGTGTAATGTCTGTCTTTTTGACTGTAATTATACCCTCTACATTTTAAAGTGCTGTGGATTTTGTTGGCGCTATATAAAGATTATTATTATTAGGGTATTGGGGCTCATGTAGGCAGACAGAGTTTAAGTAGGCTATAGGGGCCCATATAGGTAGGCAGGCTTCATTAGTGTTCAAAAAAGAAAGAACTTACCTGTCCATGATCCCCCTAGGCGACGAGTATTAGGGTGTTTGCTCCTCATCAGTGCAGAGTAGAATGTGCTGGCTGGGTAGATGAAAGGCAAGTGGGGCTCAGAAGGGATAATGTACCCCATTAGGGAGAAGCACCATGGAAGTATGTGGAGACTTAACACTTTTACATTCCACTATATTCTCAAAGGCTAATGGTAAAAGAGCTGGAACTCTTTAGCGTCTTCTATTGGATGTAGTTGTAATAGAAATTCTGCGCTATGGAGCAATGTATCTCTGTAGTAACTTTTCTATGACATAAAAAGGCTACATCCAGGGGGAATAACTAGGATTTATAGGACCCTGTATCAAAACGAGATGGGGCCCCACTACCTAATGGCAGAAAACTAAAACAGCAGCATAAGTAGTAATACAGTCATCTCTCACCTATTTTTTATTTTTTATTTTTTTTAAATCCGTGATACAGTGAAGCTGCAATAAGTGAACCGCGATATAGTGAGAGATGACTGTAATGAAAGGAATAAATAATACCGCCATGTATCATGGAACTCACATTGTAGTGCTGGAGAGCAGAAAGCCACCAACTACTTGTTCCCTACGAAAAGGAACAATGTTCTTGTACCTGAGTGGAGCCCCTCAACCTCTTGGCTATAGGTATAGCTATAGACCCCACATCAGTCTCAATGGATATAGTTATGCCTAGTCCCCGGAGTTGATTGCTAAGCTCTTATTAATCGACTTGAGGCCTTAACAGCCGGCTTAACGACTGTTTGCCACTTAACAATGCAGAAAGTTAAATGTCCCCCAGTATAGGTAATAGGGTGCCCCAGTAAGTTATATGGCCCACAGTAGGTGGATCTATAATTTATATGTCTCCCAGTAGGTAGGTATATAGGTTATATATCCTCCAGTAGGTATATAGGCAGGTTATAGGTCCCCCAGTAGGTAGGTATATAGATTATATGTCCTCCAGTAGGTATATAGGCAAGTTATAGGTCCCCCAGTAGGTAGGTATATAAGTTATATGTCCCTCAGTAGATATATGGACAGGTTATAGGTCCCCCAGTAGGAATATAGGCAGGTTATAGGTCCCCGAGAAGCATAGGCGTTTTTTTAGGGGGGTACAGAGGGGACTTTTTTTTGGGTGAGGGGTGGTCCTTCTGACTTTTTGGCCACTTCAATAAAAAAAAAATAACCCATATGAATCATGAGAATATGGTAAGTGGGGAGGACAAAGCATAGAGGAGGAAGAAGTTAACCCTTTGTCTCCTATATTTCTGTGCATCTTGGGGGAGACAGAGTAGGTAGCAGCCTCAAGAGTCGGTGCAGAGTGAGAGTAGAGCTGATTGGTAGAGCAGGAGTCAGCAGGGGCTGCTTCACCAATCAGAACGCTGCTCACAGTCCAGCACACTCTGTATCTGAGGCTGTGTAGGTATCTTTCCCTAAGACCAACAGCAGTCCAGTATATTAAGAGATTTCTTTATATCAAAATTTTCAATCACCCTTCAACTTCGGGTTTCATTACAACTATGGTAACTGTAACAGCTGTACTCCGTCAAACAAGCATTACATCAGGCATTTAGCACATATAAAGTGGAAGTCTGCATAAATATTACCGACTTGTGTAACACACAGGGAGAGTGGTTGCAACTGTTTCAGTTCATTCTGAGCCCCAACTCCAGTGACGTTTCGGAGGGAACTCCTCCTCCTCAGAGGGGGCCACATAGTAACAATCCTCCTAACTGCGAGTAAGTTACAGCAATATCCGGTATCATAATAAACCCCTCTAACAACAACGATACATCTATAACAAAAAAGTATATTTACAAACATGATGTTTATGCATGAAACCAACGAAACCAATATCTGGGTTATATCCCCCATAAAGAAATGCTTTTAAGCTAAAGGCTTCATTTAACCCTTTCGGTACAAAAGACTCTAGTTTAAAAATCCAATAGGGCCTCACGCTGAAGCAAACGGGAATGGGTGAACTGTTATCTTGAGCTATAATTTTTTTCAATGACACACCATCTTAATTCATGAATTTGGGATGGCGTGCTTCATGAAAGTGGCGAGCTACCGAGGTTTCTCCATATTTAACTTCTCATCAATTTTAGTACTCCTCTAATAGTTGGGGGATTGTATGTCCTAATTGCTGATCTATGTTCATTTTTCGGCCCTCGAATGAACGATAGTTTGACCGACATAAATCATCCCCACATGACATTTGAGAACGTAAATTACATTTTTACTTACACAAGTAAAAAAGCCCTTGATGGGATGTCATATCCCTTAAGAGGGTGTTTGAATGTTTCTAGGGAAACTTCTTGAAAACCCAAAAAACAAACGTTGAGGAAAATCCATTCATGTTAGTTAAACATATGACCATCATTCAAGTTTAATACGTAAAGCATAAAACCCCCATTGGGCTGTCTTACAAGCGATCCGAAATATGGTCGTCTATTTTAAAAAATGCCCCTCGGTTTGTTTATAGAAGAGGGAAAACCCATGGGGGAAATTTCCCTTATACGTTCAGATATTCTATCCGGTGACAAAAAAAGATAGACAGACTAGATTGGTACTACTAGAAGAGGGACTCATGCAAAGCCTGTCTTGTCAAAAAATGCAATTCAATTATTAAAGGAGAATAAAAAATAATAATCTTTATTTTTATAACGCCAACATATTCCCCAGCACTTTACAATTTGGAGGGTTTAGGTATTTCTTTTGTCTGTACCTAACACCCTCCAAATTGTAAAGTGCTGCGGAATATGTTGGCGCTATATAAATAAAGATTATTATTATTATTCTCCTTTAATGATTGAACTGCAATTCTGGCAAGACAGGCATGCATAAGTACCTCTACTAGTTGTCCTAAGTCTAGTCTGTCGATCTTTTTTGTCAGATATGATATCAGAACATATAAGGGAATTACCTATAGTTTTCCCTCTTCTATAGACAAACCGAGGGCATTCTTTAAATAGATGACCATATTTCGGATCGCTCTGTAAGACAGACCAATGGCGTTTTACTGCTTTACGTATTAGGCTTGAATGATGGTCATATGTTGTAACTAACATGAATGGATTTTCCTCACGTTTGACTTTAGGTTTCAAGAAGTCTTCCCTAGATTTAGATAAAACCTCGTTGCCTACTTTTTCCAATTCTTCTTTATTATAGCCTCGTACTGAAAATTTATCAACTAGCTTATGCATATTTTCAAGGTATTGTTGGTCAGAAGAACATACTCGACGTGCTCTCATAAACTGTCCACGAGGAATTCCCTTAAATGTCTGTGGTGCATGGAATGACCTACGATGTAAAATATTATTTTTGTATATTGGTTTACTGTATAGTGTGGTAGATAAACATGAATTTTCCTTCCTGATTTCTATATCTAAATACTGGATGCAAACTTGGTTTTTATTCAATGTAAACTCAATTAAAGGATGACAACCATTGAGATATTCAACGAATGATAGCAGACGAGATTCCGTACCCGTCCAAAGGATGAATACGTCATCGACGTAACGAAGCCACATTAGTACATCTGAAAAATACTCTGAAAGATATACAAACTGTTTCTCAAAACTTGTTATATAAGTGTTGGCAAAACTAGGGGCAACTGGAGACCCCATAGAAGTGCCTTGCGTCTGCAGATAAAATGCCTCTCCAAAACGAAAATAGTTCTTTACCAATACAATATCCAAAAGCCGCATTAAAAACGCAATAAATGCATTGGACAAATTATGATTACAATCTAAGGATTCTCTAGCCGCTTGACAGCCCTCCTTATGTGGGATACACGTGTACAACGATTTAATATCCATCGTGCATAGCCAAGTAACTGCTGTAGTGTCAACATTCTGAATTTTGGTAAGAAATTGTGTTGTATCTTTCAAACAGTTGGCATCAGTCTTGACCCCAACTTGTAAGAAAGAGTCAACATATGCAGACAATGGTTCAAGCAGTGATTTAATGCCTGACACTATGGGTCGGCAAGGTGGAGATTCTATGCTTTTGTGTACTTTAGGCACTAAATAAAAATTGGAACTCTTGGGTTATTAACTACCAACATGTCACGTACCTTAACAGAAATAACACCCGTTTCAACTGCTTCATTTATTGTCTCATCAATTATTTTTTTAAATTCCATTGTAGGATCAGATTCTAGTTGTTTTAAAAACCCCAGGGGTGTCACTAAGATGTCTCGTAGCTTCCTTCACATAGAAAGCACGATCCATGACAACCGTGGGCCACCTTTGTCGGCTTTTTTGATAATCAAATCCTTATCCTGTTGAAGGGAACAAATAGCCTGTCTCTCTGTTTTTGTCATATTGTCTACTGGTGTAATCCTGACATTATTCCATCTAGATATAACTTCATTTTTTACTAGATTTTCAAAAACCTCTAAGGCTGGGGATGTTATTACGGGGTCAAATTGACTAGTACTACGCAATTTTTTTGGTACAGTTACTTCCCTGGATTTCTCAACACCTTCATTAGATGAAAAAAAAAAAAATGAGACAATAAATGAAGCAGTGGAAACAGGTGTTATTTCTGTCAAGCGGGCTGTCAAGCGGCTAGAGAATCCTTAGATTGTAATCCTAATTTGTCTAATGCATTCATTGCGTTTTTAATGCGGCTTTTGGATATTGTATTGGTTAAGAATTATTTTCGTTATGGAGAGGCATTTTATCTGCAGATGCAAGGCACTTCTATGGGGTCTCCAGTCGCCCCCCAGTTTTGCCAACACTTATATGACAAGTTTTGAGAAACAGTTTGTATATCTTTCAGAGTATTTTTCAGATGTACTAATGTGGCTTCGTTACGTCGATGAGGTATTCGTCCTTTGGACGGGTATGGAATCTCGTCTGCTATCATTCGTTGAATCGCTCAATGGTTGTCATCCTTTAATAGAGTTTACACTGAATAATAATCAAGTTTGCATGCAGGACTTAGATCTAGAGATCAGGAAGGAAAATTCACGTTTATCTACCACACTTTACAGTAAACCAATAGAATAAAATAATATTTTTCATCGTAGGTCATTCCATGCACCACAGACATTTAAGGGAATTCCTTGCAGACAGTTTGTGAGAGCATGTCGAGTATGCTCTTCTGACCAACAATATCTTGAAAACATGCATAAGCTAGTCGATAAATTTTCAGTACGAGGCTATAATAAAGAAGAATTGAAAAAAGTAGGCTATGAGGTCTTATCTAAATCTAGGGAAGAATTTTTGAAACCTAAAGTCAAAAGTAAGGAAAATCCATTCATGTTAGTTACAACGTATGACCATCATTCAAGTCTAATACGTAAAGCAGTAAAACGCCATTGGTCTGTCTTACAGAGCGATCCCAAATATGGTCATCTATTTAAAGAATGCCCTCGGTTTGTTTATAGAAGAGGGAAAACTATGGGGAATTCCCTTATACGTTCAGATATTCTATCCGGTGACAAAAAAAGATAGACAGACTAGATTTGGTACAACTAGAAGAGGGACTCATGCATGCCTGTCTTGTCAAAACTGCAATTCAATTATTAAAGGAGAAACATTCAAACACCCTCTTAAGGGATATGACATTCCCATCAAGGGCTTTTTTACTTGTGTAAGTAAAAATGTAATTTACGTTCTCAAATGTCCATGTGGGATGATTTATGTCGGTCAAACTAGTCATTCCATTCGAGTCCGCATAAATGAACATAGATCAGCAATTAGGACATACAATCCCCCAACTATTAGAGGAGATACTAAAATTGATGATAAGTTAAAATATGGATAAAACTCTTTAGCTCGCCACTTTCATGAAGCACTACATCAAATTCATGAATTAAGATGTTGTGTCATTGAAGAAATTATAGCTCAAGATAACAGTTCAACCCATGCCCGTTTGCTTCAGCGTGAGGCATATTGGATTTTTAAACTAGAGTCATTAGTACCGAAAGGGTTAAATGAAGCCTTTAGCTTAAAAGCATTTCTTTAATGTGGATATAGCCCAGATATTGGTACGTTGGTTTCATGCATAAACATCATGTTTGTAAATATACATGTTTGTTATAGATGTATCGTTGTTGTTAGAGGGGTATATAAGATACCGGATATATGCTGTACCTTACTCGCAGTAGGAGGATCGTTACTATGTGCGCCTGTCTGAGGAAGGAGGAGTTCCCTCTGAAACGTCACTGGAGTTGGCGCTCACAATGAACTGAAACAGTTGCAACCACTCTCCCTGCGTGTTACAGAAGTCGGTAATTTTATGCAGACTTTCACTTTATATGTGCTAAATGCCTGATGTAATGCTTGTTTGACGGAGTACAGCTGTCACAGTTACCGTAGTTGTAATGATACCCGAAGTTGAAGGGTGATTGAAAATTTTGATATAAAGAAATCTCTTAATATACTGGACTGCTGTTGGTCTTTGTGTCTGTATACGTAGCGGGTAAAGGAGAAAAAAAACGTAAGTAGTCTATTGCTGTACTACCGTGGATAATATATGGTCCTAAGAAATTTACTGGTAGGTATCTTTCCCTCCCTTTGTGTACCACTTGCCCTATGCTCAGCCCTCATTAGAGAAGAAGAGAAACTCCTGCCAAATGAATCAGTGGCCCCCCTGCCTCCCCTGTCTATAGTGGGAGGACGAAGCTGCTGACTGAACCAGACTACAGGAGACAAGTAAGGAGGGGACAAGGGTGCCAGGCGTTGTGTGCGCATGTGAGTAGTGTATGTATTGTATACGTGAGATGTGTATATACTTTACAGCCATGTGTCTAGTGTGCTTTTTAGTCCCAGTCCGGCCCTGAACTTCAGTAATTATCAAACTATAGTATTAAGTTAACAAAAGTGATAACAAAATACTTACTATCAGTGATGTCAGAATAGCATATAATAATATATAATTATATATAATAGTATAATGTGATATACTATAGATTAGAATCACCATAGAATGTTGCGGCGCCTATAATAAGTAAATCTAAATATGCGTCTGACGTTAACTGCTATTGAATTTCTACTTAACTAAGACAGTTTTAATGATGCAGGGAATTGTAAAACTTATAACCTTACGAATTGCACCAAAAGTGTTTGGTGTAGTGCTCCGCCCGGCCCCGCTGAAGGAGCTCACTGCACTCCCCCAGTCCTCCTAGCTGGGTTAGAGGGGGCTTTAGCGAGAGGAAGGGCGAGGAGAGGTGGGAAAATTGGTCCCCTCCACTTTTTGAACCAAATTTACGCCTATGCCCAGGAGGTACATTGGCAGGTTATAGATCCCCCAGTAGTTATATAGGCAGGTTACAGGTCCCCTGGTGGGTATATAGGCAGGTTACAGGTCCCCTGGCGGGTATATAGGCAGGTTACAGGTCCCCCAGCGGGTATATAGGCAGGTTACAGGTCCCACAGCGGGTATATAGGCAGGTTATAGGTCCCCCATTAGGAATATAGGCAGCAGGGCCGAGGCGATGGGTAGGCGAATTTAGGCGACCGCCTAGGGCGCCACTTCATCCCAGGTAGAAAAGGGGGCACAAGGGGGCATGGAGTGGGCTGACTTTTACATTTGGGGAGCACTTTATGCCTTGTTTGTCCAGGGCACCAGAATACCTTGTCCCAGCTCTGATAGGCAGGTTATATGTCCCAAAGAGGGGAAATATAGATAGGTTATAGGTTCCCCAGAAGGTATATAGGCAGGTTATATGTCCCCCAGTAGGTATATAGGTAGGTTATAGGTTCCCCAGTAGGTATATAGGCAGGTTACAGATCCCCCAGTAGGTATATAGGTCATCTAGCAGGTAGAGAGGTCTAATGGGCTAATTAAAAATAAAAAACTAACAGTACTCACCTTTCCCCACTCCCTGAAGCTGTTGCTGCTTCCCAGTCTTCCCGCACAGGCGGCGTGACATCAACAGGCCTTATACGTAGCGTGATGACACTCACGCCGCCTGTGCTGTGTACTCCAATGAGCTGCCAGCTTGCGGCTCACCAGCGTACTCTGCAGAGACTCAGCAGAAGCTTCCAACTATATGTGTGTCCAAAGGACGCACATATAGTTGGTCCCCAGTGGCGCTGCCATCACCGATTGCCAGGGTCCTAAGCCGATAGTTTAGTGACCGGTATCGACTTGGGACTTTAACCATTGGTGGCGGATGGTGGCAACGCCGGGGACTGGGTTCAGCAAGTCATCTAGGTATAACTTTGTAAAGGTGTAGAGCCATAGCTCCCCCTCCTGACAGTAGGTGGTGAAGGAGCACACGGAGAAAGACTCAGGAAAGCCATTATCGGAGTTAGTTGTGATGACAGAAACACACAAGATCATACAGTGTCTAAAACATCGCTGCAGATCAGAGACCTGCACCGTCTGCCATCTGTTGTTAAAGGGGTTGTCTCACTACAAGGATTGCTTTTTATGTTAACGATCTTGCAAAAACAAGTCACTTTGCAATATATGTCCATTAACAGTGTCCTATCTATTCCTAGATATCCCCTCTTGTATGGGCTGCATCAGCTTCTCAGGTTGCTATAGCTACAGACCTGTTTACTCTCTCCTGATAGGCTGCCAGCACTGGTCGCTATAGCTACAGACCTGGCTTCTACTGCAGCCTAGTAGAAGCCAGTAAACACGCCCCTGAATTCAAAATGAAACCAAGAAAACAGGACTGAGATAAGATGAATCAATGTAGTGAGACAACCCCTTTAAGGAGTTCATCTGACTGAATTTGCAAACCAGAGCGCCAATTGTGCATTTGGATTTTCTTCCCCTCAAATTATGTGAATTTAGAAAAAAAATAAAAAATGAATTGAGAAAAATGTGATGGTGAAGGACGTGCATCACTAGGGAGGGCAAAGGAACAGAAGGGGGTTAAACATGGTTATGGCCATAATGGGGGGGATACATGAAGGAGCCATGAAGGGGTTTATAAAGCAGGGGAGACAGACAGGTCAGCAGCAGGTTGCCTTATGAATTGTTGGGGTGGTCTACTGCTGCAGCGGCAGGAGCAGGAGGGTTTATTTCGCTGGTTTAAAAATAGAAATTTTTCTGCAAAAATTAGTAAAAAAAAAAAGTAGTCCCCACTCAGCACCAGTTATAGTGGTTCATAGCTGGAGCTTAGTTCCTGTGGGAAGGAGTATAGGTTTCCATGGTGGATGCCCTTTGGTCAGGTGGAGCATGGCTGAGGGTGAAGGAAAACCTACATATATACGGACAATCGGAAGGCTGATATCCGTATGTGTAAGTGCCTTCCCCACACCCTTCCTACCAACGCATTAAAGGTAAAGAGATTTCCTCATATTTTTATGGATCATTTGTGTCATTTTTGAGGATTGTTTCTTTGGCTAATAAAACAGCCGCTGTGGCCCCTTCACCGATCTAGTCATGTTTTCTTTCACTGACCTGGGAGGAGGGGTGTCAGGCACAGCTGAGCGAGACTATCCCTGCTGTAAAATGTAAGGGCCACATACATGAAAACTGTCTAGGTCTAAGACTCTTAGTTGCCCATAGCAACTAATCAGAGCCCATAGCAACTAATCAGAGCTCATAGCAACCAATCAGAGCTCAAAGCAACAAATAGAGCCCATAGCAACCAATCAGAGCCCATAGCAACCAATCCGCGCTCATAGCAACCAATCAGCGCTCATAGCAACCAATAAGAGCTCATAGCAACCAATCAGCGCTCATAGCAACCAATAAGAGTTCATAGCAACCAATCAGAGCCCATAGCAACCAATCAGAGCTCAAAGCAACAAACAGAGCCCATAGCAATCAATCAGAGCCTATAGCAATCAATCAGAGCCCATAGCAACCAATCAGTGCTCATAGCAAGCAATAAGAGCTCATAGCAACCAATCAGATCCCATAGCAACCAATCAGAGCTCAAATCAACAAACAGAGCCCATAGCAATCAATCAGAGCCCATAGCAACCAATCAGCGCTCATAGCAACCAATCAGAGCTCATAGCAACCAATCAGATCCCATAGCAGCCAATCAGAGTTCATAGCGACCAATCAGAGCTCATAGCAACCAGTCAGAGCTCATAGTAACCAATCAGAGCCCATATCAACCAATCAGTGCCTATATCAATCAATCAGATCCTATACCAAACAAACAGAGCACAGAGCAACCAATCAGAGCCCACCATCAAAATTTTTCTTTTCACCTAGGACTAGCAATATGCGACAAATAGATGGATTTTTTTTTTTACATTGTGTAGTTATTTTTTTATATACATATATAGGGTTTACCTTCCAAAAAGGGGGTCTACCTATTTGCCTTCCTAACAAAGGAGACTATGAGCAACATGTATGAACCTGTTCGCTATATTTTTAACCAGGCACACTCCAAAATTAGGCGCATTATAAAGCACCCGCGGCACTTTGTAATACGCCTGAGTTCGTGGGGCATGCTGGAGGCGGGGCACTCTAAAACTGTAAGAAACTAGACATTTAGGAGTTTTGAATTCCAGGCACATTACTGCTGGAACAGGTAGAGCACTTTAAAAGTGGTTTACCGGGGGCGTGGCTAGCTATGTGAGGAGAAGGCTGCTTTTGTGTGGAGCTCCTCCAGGGTCGTCTAATATCGGCAGTTACAGCGATCAGAATGGGGCGCAGGCGCTCAGAAAGGACCCCTAAGGCACCAAGAGCCCCAGCTGCGAGTATCTTACCGATCTCCAACTACTTTATGCCACTATCGGACCTCTCTGAAGATCTGCCGTCTTCCCGCGCTTCCTCCCCAGCGGCGCCATCTTGCCCGCCAAATCAAAAGCTCAGTCGGCAGCAGCAGCACTTCCCGACTCCTGAAAACGGGCTGAGGAGGACGCTGCACAGCTGGAGAGACCGCGCAGAAGCCACCTGCTCTTTGCCGGCGATCCCGACACTCACCTCCGAAACTCCGCTCCGGCAGGTGATAACTCCGCTCCGGCAAGCAGCACAGACCAAGAGGGACGCGGCGAGATGCATCACCGTGGCAGCGGCTGTCGACACCTGCGGGAGAGGAGACGTGGAGAATCTCACTCAGGGGCATACCCGGTATGACTCACCATCCCGTCCCGCAGCAGTGGCAGGTGACTCTCTGGATCCCCCGGTCTCCTCACCTGTCAAGAGGGATGCCCCATCACCCTCAAGGGACCACACAAAGGCTAATGATTTGGCCTACCCGCATGCAGCAAGTCCGGGCCCTTATTCCCCCATAAAAGAACCCAGGTGCTCTATTATGTCTGAAGCTTCTGTGCAGTGTGCTGTGGAGTCTTCTGATCCCTGCCAGCAGGGACATCACCAAGGGATCCCTGTCTCCTTGGTTCCTTCCTCCACTACATCTTTGCCACAGCTCAGGGACATTATGGCAACAACAGTGGAACATCCACTTGAACCACCACAGGCCATATCTGAACCTGCCTCAAAAGGCTTCCAAGCCTGCTCTGGACCCCAGCAGTTGTTGCCCACTGCAGCTATGTACTCCCCTGCCACCCAGACCCTTGTTAACCCCATGCCCTCACCTACACAGGTCAGTGATGACCTTACTCTGCCTCATTTATTGCCACATTATAGCTCACCATGGCGTCCCAGTTCAACCTCACCAACATGGGGTGATGGCCTTTCTATTCAGGTCCCTGGCCTTCCTTCCATGCTCGGGACTTCTTCGTCGGGTTTGGGTGTCTCTAATACCGCTACTCAAGCCCCGGGATTGCTCCCTCCTGAAGAAGCACTTCATACTCTGGCAGCCCATCCAGAGTTGAGAGCACTCCTCTCTCTGATCCCCTCTAAGCATGATATCCAGCAGATGTCTCAGAATTTACAACATGCTTGGAGGCAAGATTTGATACCTCTACAGGCCGACATCTCCACTCTCCAGGAGCGGATTCAACAAGTGGAGAATGACCAAACATCCATGCCATCTCTGCTTTGCAAACATCCATGGCTGAGCAACAAGACCGTTTTATCCAGCTGGTGAATCATATGGACGATTTAGAAAATCGCCATAGAAGAAATAATATCAGAATACGGGGTCTACCGGAGTCCATCAAAGAAGGCGAACAGATTCCTACACTTACTCCATCATTTACCTATAACTTGGGTAGACCTGAAGAGACTGGGATCGAATTTGACTGAGCACACCGAGCTCTCTGCCCACAAAGCCAAGACCTCGCACAACCCAGGGATATAATTTGCAAAATCCACCGGTACACGCTTAAGGAGGAAATAATGCGGAAGGCGTGACTTATGCAGAGTGTCGCCTGTAATGGTATGCAACTTGGCCTGTTCCCTGACCTTTCCAGAAGAAACCTTCGCCTAGGAGCCTCTTTCAAACCGCTGCTAACGTTTCTCCAAGAGAGGGGTATCCCCTATCGGTGGGGCTTCCCTTTCTCCATTCAGGTCCGCTAAAGGGACAAACTCTTGTCGCTTCGCTCACCTTCAGACCTGCCGGCCTTCCTGGCCACACTCAACCTTCCTGAGATGTCTTTGCCGGAATGGGAAGCAACAATGAAGATGGAATTCACCCCACTCCAAAACCTGTCGGGAGACCAGCCGGCTCGCTCTCCCACTACTGCAATACCAAAGCCGCAAAGATCCCGACCTCACCCAGGAAGCCAGGAATCTTCCCCACCTAAGAGACTTCCACATTGCTGATTCTTGAGACTGTGGTTTTGCTAGACAGGTTCAACAACTCATATTTGTTCTACCCTCTTTAACACTGCCTTTGATTTTCTGTGATGGCTGTTTCTTCTCCCTCCTTTTCCCTCCTCCTGCCCACCCCTCTCCCCCCCCCCTTTTTTTTTTTCTTTCTCCTTTTCTTCCCCTCCCTTCTTTTTCCCCATCTACCTCTCTTTCCCGTTTGACGGCGTCACCGGCCCCTTCTAGTTCTTCTACCCTATGTTACTTTCTCGTCTGATGGCTGTTTATTATTACTGCTGGTGTAATACTAATGGGCATGTGGTGGTCTGAGTTTGGAAGGTGACGCGATCTCATCCCACATTCTGCCCTAAGGTTAACAGTGTTATGCTGACCCTGTGACGTCTCCAGCAGTATGTTGACTTCTCCTTTTCTATTTATGTCTATGCAAACTTGTGTTGGTGTTCTTATACACCCCCTGAGAGCACTGGCCTGCCTTTACCATATTCTGGCTTTAGCAGTTACATACCTGCTTTTTGTTTGGTGTTGGCCTGTGTTCTATAGGCCTTACTATTTGGTTTCAGCATTGTTGTTATGTCTGATCTCCGTTTACCCCCTTGGGTCGGTCTCGTCCACGATTCTTTATGCTTTTCTCGGGCACCCTTCTCCAGAGGCTTTTGTATTATTTCCCAATGGCTAGTTTTAGGGTCACATCCCTCAACGTGAAGGGATTTAATGTTCCCGAGAAACGCTCACAAATACTTTACCATCATCATAAGCAGAGATCACATATTGTCTGTATACAGGAGACGCATCTCCTGTAGTCACACAATCAGGGCTTTCAAAATAGGTACTTCCCTGCCTGGTACCATAGCAGCAACTCGCTTGCTAAAACAAAGGGTATTGCGATCTTTTTCCACAATTCGTTACCGATCCAGATCTTAGATCTTCTCCCGGATACCAAAGCCCGCTCCCTGTTCATTAAATGTAACATTCAGGGCCACATCGCCAATGTCTATGCTCCTAACACAGGCCTCCTCTCCTTCCTTACCAAAACCTTAGACGTCATCACTACTTTTGCTCAGGGACACCTTATTATTTGTGGCGACATTAATCTGGCCTTAAACTCGTTGTTAGCTACCTCGTGCGGTAGATCTGCGACGACCATGAGCTCCCTGAACAGAATTCGGAAAATGTTACATGACATGCAAATAGTGGATGTCTGGCGCCTTCTCCACCCTGACGATCGAGACTATACCTTTTTATCCCATCCACATAGGTCCTATAGTCGGATAGATTATATTTTTCCTGCCCACTCTCTGCTGCCACAAATTTCCCAGGCCTCTATCGACAACATTCTACACTTGGACCATGCCCCAGTTCACTGCGATTTTATTCTCCCACAAATCAGTAAACCGCCCTTCTCATGAAAATTAAATGAGTCTCTCTTATCCGACTCCGTCTGCCTCTTGGACTTGAAAGCCACGATCGAGTCGTTTCCCCTCGTGCATTCCTCCGACACCACTCCTCCCCAGATCAAGTGGGAAGCCCTCAAATGTGTCCTCTGTGGCGTTCTCATAAAACATGGGGCCCGGCTTAAAAGAGAGAGGTCACATAAATTGCAATCTCTCATACAGCGACTGAACTGCCTTGAAACAACCCATAAGTCCTCGGGTAGGGAGTCGGATCTCAGAGACCTCATACGTACCCGCCATGAAGTTCGTCAATTGATGGAACACAAACACAAACGCTATCACTAAATTTGCTCCAGCTCCTTTTATACATGGAGCAACAAGCCAGGCAAATGTTTAGCCCGTGCACTGCGTGACAAAAGAGCCTCCTTATTTATTCCCTCCATCAAAACTTCGAAAGGTCGACTAATTCATCTTACTCTATAATCTTCCTACTCCCCAGAGCACCTTCGAGCTACAGGATTTCCAGACTGCCCTGCAGGCCTATCTTTCTAGAACTGTCTTTCCACCTCTGGACCCACAGTCCCTCGTGTCTCTGGAGGAGCCGTTCACTCCAGAGGAACTTAGAAGAGCAATCTCTACTCTCCCCTCAGGGAAAAGTCCAGGTCCTGATGGCTACACTGCCAATTTTTATAAAATCCTGGTTGATGATCTTTCCATTCCTCTCCTTGAGGCCTTCAATGAAGTGTCACGAGGCTCCCATTTTGATCCTCCCTTTTTACAGGCATACATTACAGTGATCCCAAAAGAGGGAAAGGACCCAACCCTGTGTCCGAGCTATCGACCTATTTCCCTCATAAATACCGATGCCAAACTTTTTGCCAAGTTGATCGCCCTACGACTTAGCCCCCTCCTGGGCTCCCTTATACATCTTGATCAGGTCGGGTTCGTCCCCATCAGAGAGGCGAGGGATAACACCATAAAATCGTTCACCCTCCAACATGTCCACTCTGCTAAGCTCCCCTGTGTATTACATTCAAAAGAGAAAATGAGGTGGCACCGGTATACGTCTCTGTAGTCCTATATAGTGTATAGAACAGTGTCCATTTAATGCAGACGGGTGGTGCTCAGTAAAAAAGAAAGTAGCACAATTGAAATTTCAATCTTCAGAAAGAGTATTTACGGCACTCACCCAACTTCTTCTGCAAAAATCCTTTTATTGGAACATAAAATCAGGGAATCGGCACATTTCACAAACACAGCCAACAGACGTTTCACGTCCTCTGACGCTTTCTCAAGGCATGACGGGGAATAGGGCGTAAATGCATCTATTTAACTCCACCGTGATGTCATTAAAACAAAACCAGTGGCACAATACCCAACATGTTAAACATATGACAAAACACATATATTTTACGTTTAAAATCTAAACCATTACATTATTACCTTTATAAAAATGAAGATAGATCGTTCCTATCATTCAGTCCTAGAGGTCCGAGTGCTTCCGTATCCAGTATCCATTTGGACTCTAACTGCAACAGTTTTCTATGCCTATCTCCTACATTTCTATCCAAAGCCCCTGTGTATTATTATCTCTAGATGCCGAAAAGGCCTTCAATCGTGTAGATTGGTCATTCTTGAGAGGAGTTTTGGAGCGCCTGGGACTGGGAGCGGCAATGATGAATCGTATTCTAGCTTTATACCACTCTCCTCGGGCGCAAATCCGAGTTAACGGCCTACTCTCTTCCCCCTTTGTGATAAGCAATGGTATCAGGCAGGGTTGTCCTTTATCCCCCCCTGCTCTATATCCTAGTGATGGAACACCTTATGCAATCAATAAGAGCAGATCATGCTATCCATGGATTCTCTATTGCCGGCCGACAAATTAAGGGTTCGGCATTTGCAGACGATCTGCTACTTTACCTTTCAGACCCACTGGAATCGTTGCCAGCAGTTCTTAGAACTCTGAAACAGTATGGCTGCTTTAGCCAGCATAAAATCAATATGTCCAAAGGTGTCGCGTTACCCTTGAACATCTCCGATGGTACTCTAAGACAGCTGAAGTCCACTTTCCCCTTCTCCTGGGCCACATCCTCCTTTAAATATCTTGGGGTCCATATCCCCGTACACCTGGACAAAAATTTTGAGCTCAACTTTGCACCAATGCTTAATATTCTTAGCCGAGATTTAATGAAATGGGACAAGAGGGACTTTAGCTGGATTGGACGTATCAACATTATAAAAATGAATGTCCTCCCCCTCCTCCTATATCTATTCCAAACTATCCCTATCCTCCTTCCTAGGTCCTTTTTTGCGGCCTTACGCAAACTGATTTCAGAATTCGTGTGGGCCCAGAAACACCCCAGGCTTGCATATTCCATACTCACTAAGCCCACAGGAGAAGGAGGTTTGGCTCTCCCGGACCTCCGAACTTACTATCTCGCGGCAACCATGACTCAAGTCTTTTCATAATGTATCCTCAAAACTTTGGGTTCAACTTGAGTCTTTAATATACGGTGACCAGATAGCAGTGCTCCCCTGGGTGCCGGTCCTTCACATGCCGAAAAAACTCCTCTGCCATGTCCCGTTGGTGACCCGAACTTCCATATCGGTTTGCAGAGCGTTCCCCTCTAAAATGACTCTGTTTCGACCGGGAGGCCCTCTCACACCTATGGTAGGCAGTCCTGGCATACCAGGCCCTGTATCTGAGGTCCTGACCAGACTGCTGGGTGCAAGCCCATTATCTACAATCTTTGGGAGGGTGCTTGCAGGGGACTCCCTTAGATCTGACCATGATTTGGCTGGTGATCTAACGGCAACAACTGTCTCTAGATTAACCTACTATCAGTTACGTAGCCTCTATTCTTCATACAAAACCCCACTAAACCTACATAGGTCTCCTTCGCCTTTTGAGGAGTGGTGTTCACGGGGTCCCGTGGGGAGACGTACGCTTTCGAGAGTATATGGCTTTTTACAGCCATCCATAGAACATAGATTCCCTTTCCAGGAGGCCTGGGAAAGGGAGTTGGGTAGGACTTTTGCGACAGAGGATTGGGAGAAGACATTCCTCCTAGCTCACAAATCGTCTGTCTCCGTTAAGGCTCAGGAGCTAAATTATAAAATTATCACGTGTTGGTAAAGAGTCCCGGCCCTACTGCATTCCTTGTACCCAGGGGTCTCCAATACATGCTGGCGCTGTCAATCAGCCACTGGCACAATGTCCCATGTTTGGTGGTTGCTCAAAAATCCAACCCTTCTGGCTTCAAGTCTTGGACCTCATACATTCAATTACAGGGATAAGGGTCTCGAACGACCCTGCTGTCCTGCTCCTCTTCCATATTCCTCTCCCGGCCCCCACTCTTAGAGCCCACCTCCTCTCATTCCTGATTCTGGCTGCAAAGATGGTCATCCCACGGCTCTGGTTGTCCACATCAGGGCCGACTATAGCTTCATGGCTAAAGGAGGTCCATGTATTGCAGCGTATGGAGGAGCTGCAAAATGATTCACCCCAATCAGCGATGCGACATCTCCAGAGGGATTGGTTAGCTTTCTGCTGTTCAGACCTATACCGGTCCTCATGCTGAGTGATCTCTGCATCCCTTCCTAGTGTTAGTCATGATCTTTATGAAGATGGTAATATGTTAAAAAAAAAAAAAAAAGTTTTTTGAGACCGACCATTATTACTTATTGCTCATTTTTTTTTCTTTATTGTCCTTTATTACTTTTTACTGTTTATTGGTTCTGAGCAGACTTTCAGCCTGTTGTGCACAAGCGAAATGGATATTATTATTTTCTTATTGCAGCTGAGAAGCAACACCGAATCACACTTCCCGTGCTCTCTGTTGTTTTCTGTTCCTTAACCCAGAGTTATTATATGTTACGTGACTTATTTAAAGGGAACCTGTCACATAGGTTGTGCCCCCCTTGCTGAGGACAGCACAAGCTAGTGTCAGACCTGCTGTTTCTGTAGTGACCCAGCACTGAAGATTTCTTTGTTCCATATTTTGCTGTATTCTGTCACAATGTTTCAGTGCAGAAAAGAAATCATAATATTGCAGTCTAAAGTATTCTCTAGGTCGCCCTCTGCTGTTTGGTTCCTTATTATAACATTTGCCTATGTATAACATGTATAAACTGCTGATTGGCTGCATAACCTGTCATTCAAAATGATGCAATAGCTCTCTGACATGTGACCCCTCTGCTACCATGCCAACACCAACGGCTGGCCAGAGGCAGTTAGGCAGTTAGGCAGTTGGTTAGTTAGTCTCTGCTCCTCCATCGGGAGGTGTGCGAGGTCTCCGGCAAGTCAAGGTGTGTGTTGCTCCCTGGCTCACCTCAGCCATTCTGCTAGGCCCCTAGCCTACCTCAAACCTGTCCTTAATTCTCCTACCACCTAAGGGGACTCACACAGGATCTCCAGTGCTACTCAGGAGGGTGCAAGTCCAGTCAGAAAACCTTCTGTCCGACCGTCTGGGAATAGAGGGTCTCCACCAGCGGTCATTAGTCTTCTCCTGGCTTTCAAGTCAGAGATCCACGCACTTCTCATGCGTCAACGCTAGTGTTGAGCGATTTTTATCGACAAAGTTGAAATCGGCAAGGTTTTTATGGTGATCGAAATTTCCAGATCATGCGATAATTAAGGTTAAAATCTGTGCATCATCTATTAAGATCGCGCCTTTTTCGGCGCTTCCTGTAATTTTGGCGGCAGCAAATGAGATTACAGAATAGAGCAGGGTGAGATGTGTGTGCGACGTCATGACTGGGATGTGTATGGTTGCGATTGGCTGGAAAAATCACATGACCTCGTTTTACATAGAACAGCGTTTCCTGTTTCAGCCTCAGTGTCTCTCAGCGTCTCATAGGGATAGGACCTGCGCTCTGCTGTGGCCAAACAGCTCAGCGAAATTAGTCTATTTCTGCACAGAGAAACCTCTACTATTAGCTGTGATCCTTCCAATTAGTTAGATTAGGGATTTGAAAATTTTATGTAGTTAGCTAGAGAATTTTAAAGCAGAATCTACCACTGTAAATTCACGGCGGTGGGAGCGGGGGGGGGGGGGGGAGTGGCCCACGGGCGAACACAGACAAGCTCTATCTATAAAGAACACTGGATAAAGTTCACCAAGACTTAGTGTAGACATTGTAGTGGAATATCTTTATTATTAACAGTTTGCTATTGAAATATTTCCTGGATATTGGGCAGCCTGAAATTATATTGGATAAACATCATTTCTAGTAACTGCAGGTCTCTTTGTTAGCTGCAAAACTCCACTTTTATTATCAGTATACATTTCAGATAGGTGTTCAATTTTACCCATTACACCTGTGACTGTTGATATATCCACCTTGCACTTAAATTACAAACCAGCAATCTTGTAGTCAGCACAGGTTGTTTGTTGCCAAAAATACCGTGTATCGTACGAAAACATCACAGTTACGTGTTTTTTGACTTTTGCGCACCCAGCACTGTTCATTGACGCAGCATCTACAGAAATCTTAAAACAGCAATTCTATATTCACCACAGGTGAATTGAAAGGTGCAAAAAAATACCGTTTATTATATCAAAAACATAACAGTTACGTGTTTTTGACTTTTGCGCACCCAGCATGTTCATTGACGCAGCATCTACGTAAATCTTAAAACAGCAATTCTATATTCACCACAGGTGAATTGAAAGGTGCAAAAATACCGTTTATTATACCAAAACATAACAGTTACGTGTTTTTTGACTTTTGCGCACCCAGCATTGTTCATTGACGCAGCATCCACGTAAATCTTAAAACGGCAATTCTATATTCACCAAAGGTGAATTGAAAGGTGCAAAAAATACCGTGTATCATACGAAAACATAATGGACACATATTGCAAAATGACTTGTTTTTGCAAGATCTTTAACATAGCTATCAATCCCTGTATTGAGACAACCCATTTAATACAATGAAAAAAAGAGAAACAAAGACATGGTGGGATTCCATCCTATTTTAAAAATGTGTTTTCTAGAATTAAACTACTAAAAAACTTGCATGTACAAAATAGCTGGTAAAAAAATTCCTCTGAATTGTACAAGGGAGGTACAGGAAAACTTGACCAAATTGTAGGTTATTCAGGACATGGAGTATTGGAGCACGGACAGAGAACAAAGTACAGAGACCATTTCCTCCAGCACGTTGAGTAAAATGAGAAAAAGAATGCCAAGATAAAGGGCACCTGGGTGTAACAGGAGCGTTAACCACCAGTATTTCCAAGTGAAGCTCAATTGGTCCGCACTCATACGGAGGGGCAAGCGCTACCTAGGTATTGACTGTGTACAGAGGAAGGCTGGAGTTCTCACACTTCCGCTTCCGCACTCTGCTTCAGCACGACAGTTTTCGTTGCTGCGTCATCAGGGCATTTTAACCTGCGTGTTAATAGATGACGGACGCCAGCCTGGGCTTTCACCGCAACCACTTTAACTCCGGCCCTGGGTCATGCTGTGGCCCAGGACAGTATAGTCAATGTCCAGTGAAACTAAAATGGTGGTTGAAAGACTCCTTTTTCCGGCATTTTTTAAATGTGGGGGTCATGCAGGTTTGGGGCTCATGCTGTGGCCCAGGACAGGTATAGTCAATGTCCAGTTCAACTAAAATGGTGGTTGAAAGACTCCTTTTTGCTGCACTTTTTAAATGTGGGGGTCATGCAGGTTTGGGGCTCATGCTGCGTTCCAGGACAGGGATATTAAAATTCCAGTTCAAGTAACAAGATGGTTAAAATCATACTCCCTTTGGCATTTTTTAAATTTTTGTGGGTGATGCAGGTTTAAGGGTCAGGCTGTGGTACAAGACAGGGATAGTGATTGGTCTGTGACTTTTTTTCTGTGGCTTTTATAACCAAAGGTTGTTGCCTAAGATGTAGCATGTAACCAATAGACTGTTGTGGATGTTAATATCCTCTTCTCCATCCTTGTTTGGTTGTAATAATGAAGGTGTTGTTGCTCTCCCATAGACTTTAATGGTCATCGAGAATAATAGATGCTCACTATCGAAAAAACCCTTATCGATAGGGGCCCCCGACTATCGACTATCGATCGATCTCGATAGCCACCGCAATCGCTCAACACTAGTCAACGCATGCGGAAGTAGCTTCAGTCCGTCTCAAATCCGAGTATTCAAGAATCAGAGGTCCTTCTAACCAGGTTTTTTTTCTCAAAGCCTGTGCCTTGGTGTAAGAACCCACTCTTCAGGAATAAGGTCCTGTAATCAGTTATCTTTCTAAAGTAATACTACTCCCAGAAATCTCAAGTTACCAGAGTCGACACATACTCAGAGACTGTTGTATCATTATCAAAGCTGCCGCTATTACATCATACTCAAGTCAAGTCATTGTTACTGCTCACAGTTATTGTATTCCTGGTTGCATCAGAGACAAGGGCTCAACTAGTTATTGCTGCAAATAAATGCAACTACCGTTGTTTCCGAACCTGGCATTGGTCGTCCCATGTGATTGGTGTCTTGACTAGGGACAAACGAAGAATTTTTGGGAACTCAGGTCCCTGGGGAAGTTAGCCACCATATTACCCTCGTGCCATACATCGTTACCCGTGACAACAACCATCTTAAAGGGGCCACCCCAGGGTTCTGAGTATGCCATTTCCAGCGCTGTGTCCCTTATTCTGTAAGATGCAGCAGTGTTAGAGCATTTACCTCTCAAATCTTATTCATGAGCAGGTGTTAGCCCCGCCCACCACCGGCTAGCTCCGCACACTGACAGTTATTCACATGTTTCTACCTATTCAACGTAATAGGTTTGTCAGTTGAGGTGGGCGGGGTTAGCCTCAGGTGGGCAGGGAATGAAAAAAACTGGCTCTTTGAATGACTCTTCTGGCTGAAAACTGCAGATTTGAGGGGTAAATGCTCTAAAACTCCAGCATCTTACAGAATAAGGGACACAGCGCTGGAAACAGCAGGTCTGACACTAGCTTGTGCTGTCCTCAGCAAGGGGGGCATAACCTATGTGACAGGTTCTCTTTAAGGTGGATGTGTCACGATGATTGCTTTTATACTGCCTTAGTTCACTTATATGCATCTCTGAAGATTAATCTGTTTGCTGTACTCTCACTGTAATTTGATGATACCCTAACCACTATGATTACATTCTGTAATTGTCTTATATATTCAATTTAATTTCAATAAAATGTCGCTTTGTAGCTAAAAAGCGCTAAATCTATGACCCGCAGTAGAACAGGTACATAGATTCAGTCGCACTCTATGCTACCAATGTGCACAAAAAAATGGCACCTGGGCACCAAAAATCATACATGTCGCCCATTATGTATAGTATCTCACAAAAAGTGAGTACACCCCTCACGTTTTTATAACCATTGTGTTATATCTTTTCATTCGACAACACTGAAGGTCTGACACTTTGATACAACGTAAAGTAGTCAGTGTACAGCTAGTATAACAGTATAAATTTGGTGTGTCCTCAAAATAACTCAATATACAGTTATCAATGTCTAAACCACTGGCAACAAAAGTGAGTACACCACTAAGTGAGAATGGACAAATTGCTCAATTTGCCATTTTCTCTCCATTGTGACATATGACTCCATAGTGATACAAATTCTTAGGTGTGTTAGATTTGGAAGTTCAACATGGCTCCTCATGGCAAAGAACTGTCTGAGGAGAAGAATTGTTGCTCTACATAAGATGGCTGAGGCTATAAGAAGATTGCAAACACCCTGACACTGAGCTGCAGCACGGTGGTCAAGATCATAGAGCGGTTTAACAAGACAGGTTCAATCCAGAACAGGCCTCGCCATAGTTGATCAACGAAGGTAATCGCATAAGCACAGCGTCATATACAGAGATTGTCTTTTCAAAATAGACATGTGAGTGCTGCCAGCATTGCCGCAGAGGTTAAAGGGGTGGGGGGTCAGCCTGTCAGTGCTAAGACCATATGCCACACACTGCAAAAAATTAGTCTGCATGGCTGTTGTCCCAGATAGAAGCCTCTTCTAAAGTTGATGCACAAGAAAGCCCACTGTTTGCTGAAAACAAGCAGTCTAGTGATATGGATTACAGGAATCATATGTCCTGTGGTCTGATGAGACCAAGATAAACTTATTTGGTTCAGATGGTGAAGGTGCATGAATGCTGCCGGCTGTGGGGAACTACAATTCATTGAGGGAGCCATGAAAGCCAACATGTACTGTGATATACTGAAGCAGAGCATGGTCCCCTCCCATGGGCCGCAGGGCAGTATCCAACATGATAACGACCCCAAACACCTCCAAGACCCCCTCTGCCTTGCTTAAGGAAATGATGGTAAAGATGCTGGACTGGCCAAGCGTCTCCAGACCTTAACCCTATTGAGCATCTGTGGGGCCTCCTCAAACAGAAGGTTGAGAAGCACAAGGTCTCTAACATCCAGCAGCAAAGTGCAGTGGCTGCAACCTGTGAAGCTCTAGTGACCTCCATGCCCAAGAGAGTTAAGGCAGGGCTGGGAAATAATGGTGGCACACAAACGATTGTTGTGATATCATATCCTTGATGGGGTTAGAGGCCTGGCCTGTTGTGATGTCACGTGCTTGGGTGTTTTTGGAGGCATGGTCTGATGGGTCCCTATTTGCGCTCGCTAAATGTTGGGAGGTACCCCAGAAATATGGGGGCTCAGCCCAGCATAAGAACATTGTCCCTTTTTGCAGGAAGCAGTACATTGGGGGCTACCTGCTCTCTAGCACCGGAGTACATTGGGGGCTATCTGCTCTCTAGCACCGGAGTACATTGGGGGCTAACTGCTCTCTAGCACCGGAGTACATTGGGGTCTACCTGCTTTCTAGCACCGGAGTACATTGGGGGCTATCTGCTCTCTAGCACCGGAGTACATTGGGGGCTACCTGCTTTCTAGCACCGCCATGTAGCTTCTCTGATATATGGCACTTTTATTTATACCTTTAGTTTAGACTTCTGTCTCACTTTCCTGTTATTAGGTGGTGGGGAGTTAAACCATTTTGCTATGGGACCAATGACTGCTAGTTACACACCTCTGACTGACACCATGAAATTTGATATAATAGCTAACAGCATAGTTATCTTATCAGCCGTGTGTAGAACTAATGATTTACAGGCCTGAAGGTTGGGGGTGGAGGGAATCAACACTAACATCTCCCAGCAATTTTCATTCCTGTCTATGCAGCAGTCACCAGCTCAGCAATGTGTATGACCCGGACAGTGTAATTATACAGATCCTGGTCTCTGGTCTGATCCCTCCTGTATACTTGCCGGGTCCTATATCCACCAATCAACATTGGCATTGGCAATTGATTGGTGGGGGAGGCGGGGTCCTCACTGGGGATTGTGGGAGTACGACGTGAGGCTGAGCATGCTGGGAGCTGTCTGTCGGCACACCTGGTGGAAACTTCAAACTGAAGGCGTCTGATAGGCAAGTGACTTGTCAATCTTATTTTTACTGGAAAATTCAATGTTTTTGTAATTGGATCTTTAGTCTAAACCTGCAGCGGGGTGTATGCACCTTCCAAAAAGAGTAAAAGAAGCAGCACCACAAATAGCAAAAGTAGTGATTTTTATCACCCAACTCAATACAGTTGCATTTCAGCTCTTCCATACGCATCTGTTATAGTCTGCATTCTTTGTTGGTTTTAGGTGTTATTTGTGCTTGAAGTTTCGTTACTTTTGTTTAGCTGTAAAGTAAAAAATACCTTAATACTGCGGGATGCAAAACAAGAAAGCGTGCTCCCCTGGTGCATGCAATGATTGCCAAAGTGCACAAGAGCAGTTAATATACTACTAACCAGATAAAGTTGTGCAATCTGAGGCTCAACGCTCCACGCCTTTGATACAATAAATGTAGCACTGCAGCCTGATTCTACAGTGCCCCACATGGCAGGCCCATACAAAGAGTGGCCAACGTGGTTGACTAATAGTAGACCACTCAATAACAGATAGCACGGCGCTGGTGCTAATACAGTAGTAGTCGTTTATAAAATTTAAAAAAGTATCATTAAAGGGGTGCTCTCATCATGCTGTTTCCCAGAGCCACAGGCAACTTCAGACTCACACTTCCTGCTCAGGCTGTGGGTGATCCTATAGCAGTTTTTGGCATATCAGCTCTCCTGTTTCACAGAGTCACAGGCAACTTCAGACTCACACTTCCTGCTCAGGCTGTGGGTGATCCTATAGCAGTTTTTGGCATATCAGCTCTCCTGTTTCACAGAGTCACAGGCAACTTCAGACTCACACTTCCTGCTCAGGCTGTGAGTGATTCTATAGCAGTGATTGACAAAAAAAAAACTAAACAAAGTGTGTATTTAAAACATAACTTTAAATCTAAAAGCTAAAATTGAGTACACAGATATACAAATGATGGGCAAAGACAAAACAGGTGTGGTAGGAAAAACCCTGTTATGCCCTACTTGGCCTACGTCGCCCTATGAGCCTAACCACAGGGAAATTGTCGGGAAAAAGGATGGCCCTGTCAGGAAGCTAAACCCTAGATACAAATTGTCCTAATAACTAAAGTGGGAAAACAGCAGTGATTGGCATATCAGCTCAGCTGTTACTAGCTGATCCTGTTTCACAGAGTCACAGGCAGCTTCAGACTCACACTTCCTGCTCAGACTGTGGATGGTTCTGTAGCAGTGGTTGGCATATCAGCTCAGCTGTTACTAGCTGATCCTGTTTCACAGAGTCACAGGCAGCTTCAGACTCACACTTCCTTTTCAGTCTGTGGGTGGTTCTATAGCAGTGATTGGCATATCAGCTCAGCTATCACTAGCTGGTCTGGTTACAGTGGCATGTGTGCAGGAGGTTTAGAATTTATAGTTTACAAAGCAACAGCACACTAAGGCTATGTCTACACAGCTTATGTTAAAATACTGTCAAAAATGCAACAGTATATTAACATCACCGTACCATGCTGTCCAATATTTGATGGTATTTTAACATAAACTGTGTAGACATAGCCTTAGTGCGCTGTTGCTTTGTGTACTATAGATTCTAAACCTCCTGCACTCATGTCACTGTAACAGGATCAGCTAGTGATAGCAGAGCTGATATGCCAATCACTGCTATTGAACCACCCACAGCCTGAGCAGGAAGTTTGAGTCTGAAGCTGCCTGTGACTCTGTGAAACAGGATCTTTGCGCTAAAATCCGCAGTCCGTATTCGGATTTCTCACCGGCCCATTACATTGACTGTATGGGAATTCGATGGGAAACTGGACGGCTGGCAGTTTAGAAATCCCACAGTTGAAAATCCTTGCTGTGTAGATTAGAGCACGGATTTTCTACTGGGGTCTATGGGCTGTCGGTTTTTTGCGGATTCTAAATACTTAATCCACTTACAAATCCGACTGTAATCCTATGCTGTGCATACATCGTCTAGGGTTAAAACTTGCCATTAACTTAAGTAAGCAAGCTTCCGTGCTAGAGATGAGACTCAGCAAGGAGTGACTCACCATGGTCAGAAGGCAGCCTAGAGCATCACTTAAAGGGTTTTTACCACGATCTCATTTCATACCTCCTGCATCCAGCTCTTCAGCTCTGTGTGCTCAGAAATGGGCGTGTGTGATTTGTTTGAATTGCATGTCATGTGACTCAGCAGGATGACATCACCAGGACTTTCCTCTCTCTAGTCAAAGAAAAGTCTGTTTGTGTATTGAGCTGTGAGTAGTTACGATGTAGCTCAGAGGTAACATTTTTGCTTTACAGCACAAGGTTCCTTGGTTCAAATCCCTGCAGGAACTTAACCTGTGGATTTTTTTTTCTCTTTATCAATCAATTCACAGACCTCATTGAGGATTTTTTTTTTATTTGCACAGTTTGACTTTGTACTCCCGTCCTTTGGACTAGTTAGTAATATGACAGCACCCGGGGTTTGAACACTCAGTAGCTGCCTGAGAGGAGAGGAGATGTCTGAGCATGTGCGACCAGGACTGAGAAGCTCTCAGCCCTGGTTGTATTCCCTCGGAGACGAGCTGTAAACAATGGATCACTAAAGGAGCAGCTAAGACAAAAACGGTGCAGAATTTTTAATAATGATGAATGGTGAAAATGTTTATTATTTCATTTTCAAACTTCCCACGTCACTTTTACTTAGTGGCAAAACCCCTTTAAGAAAGAAAGTAGAGAAAGCTGGTCAGTAACTGAGATGAACTTGTGTACACTAGCAGCAGATAAAATTGTGTCTATCTCCTGAAAAAAGCAAAACCAGAAAAGCAACAGATTTAATAATATTCTTCATTTACCTTTCCCTACATGTTAAAAGCCGATCATTGTGGTGAGACAACACCTTTAAATATATCCAATTTAATAAAACGATGCAAGTACAAATGAAAATAAGGAAAGGGGAATACGCGTTTCGTACTGTAGTAGAGTTTCTAGGGGTCAATCTAACCTCTTTGGCCACTGATTATGTGGACTAATTTTATATGTCAATGCTGCTTATTATACAATACATGGAAACCACTAAAGAAGCAGTTATGCTATCTATCATACATGAAAAAAACTTTGAGATTCTTAGTTCACACGTTTTGATCAAAAAATGTTTAAGCCACCCACGGCTTACAACGGGATCTCAAGGCAGGTGGTCCTACTCTATCTTTACCTCTCACTATAGACAAATTCAGACTTCTCATTGGGCCAACCGACCTCCATTATCCAGAGAGAAAAATAAAAAAACACCAACCCTGCAGAGGTTTCCATGTATTGTTTTAGCAGTTGGTGTGTCACTGTGTCAACTCTGCCAGTGGCACCCAGGTTCACATTGTGTTTTGTCAGAATTTTTTTTCCCAGAACTAAAAGTTGTTTTTGGGAAATATATTGCTTTTAATCTATTTTAAGGGAGAAAGGGATGCCTCCCATTTTGGTTCTTCCCACCCCCCACCTCCACAGGCTGTTTTACTTAATTTCCCAGCTTGAAAGGTTGGTGCCTTTTTTTTTTTTTTCTCTTGGATTAGGGGGTTTGGTTGACCCAAGGGAGAATTTCTTTTTTTGGGCTCTATTGAGAGGAAAAGACAGCGTAGGACCACCCACCTTGAGATCGGGTTTTTTGTAAGCCGTGGGTGGCTTAACATTTTTTGACCAAAACTTTGTAAAATAAGAATCTCAAGTTTTTTTCAAGGGCTCCCTTTTGGGAAACCCTTGGGGCTTTCCCAATGTCCCAATACTTTATATATCAGTTTTAATTACTAGTTCATCCGGGTTAAATTTTTGACCGAAATTAAAGGGCAAATAGAAAAACCCTATTTCTTTTTATAGATCATTACTCACAGGTAAATTTTGATTTTAGGATTTTTTTTTCTTCAAATTTTGTTTGATTATGGTTTACAATAATAAAAACCCAATTTTCAGTCAAAATTTTTAAAGACTGTTGTGAAAAAAAGTTAATATTGTTATCGCGGTTTTTACATTCTAATCAGTTTTTTCTACCCCAAACACCTGAGCCAACTAAATGTTTCCTGAGCAATATATGGGTTTTCTATTTTAAATTTGAATTTTAAAGATATTATAATTGTTTGGGAGATCCTCTAGTTGTGATCTTTTTACCGGGATACTATTTTGCATTTTTTAGGTATATTTTTTTGTTAGTCCCACACACAGAGAAAAGTATTTCTTTTAATAGGCCCATGAAATTTGTTTTGATAGGTGTTTTTGTTATTTTTTATACTCGTTAATATTTTTGTTTTTTTAATTTTTTTTGGTGATCGCTACTTTTAATGGGGAATTACTGGTTTTTACATGAATCCAATCAGGAAAAGGGGTTTGATTTTTACAATTAGTTTATAGTATGCTTTTGTTGGGGATGTCCTCAGAGGAATTTGGGGGGGACGTTTCACTGGGTTTAAATGCAGCCTTCGATCTTTTTTGTTTAAAAAGGGGAGCCCTTTGGTTTTTCTGAATTGTCAGCGGGGAGCACTCTTAGGTTGTGTAAAGAATCACCATAGAGGGGTGGGTGGACCCCTTTGGTCAGTGATGATTTTTGCATAGAAAACCCCACCCCGGGGAGCAGAGTCTAATTTAGAACCTTTTGGGTTTTTTTCCTTTAACCCCCTGTACAAGGGGGTCTGGTCTTTACTGAGGGAGTATCAAATTGGGTTCCTTGGGGGGCCCAAAAAATGAGATGGGTTTTTCGGGGCCCCCCAGTTGTGCAGGGCTCCTGGGGCCCCCAGTGGTGTAGATGTGGGGGCCCAACCCGTGGTTTCAGGCTCCCGGGGCCCCCCAGTGGGGTTAAAATTTTTGGAGTCCCCTAGTGGAGTTGATTCTTGGGGCCCCCAGTGGAGGTGTTCTCGGGGCCCAAAAACTGAGTTGATTTTGGGGCCCCCAAATGGGAGTGATTCCCGGGGCCCCCCAGGGGGGTTGATTTTTAGAGTCACCGTGTAGGTGATTCTTTTGGGGCCCCGTTTTTGGGGTTGATTCTTGGTCCCAAACCCGTGGAGATGATTCTTGGAAACCCATCAGTGGGGGTTTTATTTTTGGGGCCCTCCAGTGGAGTTTATTCTTGGGGGGCACCAAATGGAGGTGAAAATTTTGGGGGCCCCCCAGTTGAGTTGATTTTGGGGGCCCCCCAGTGGAAGTGATTCCTTTTTTAAAAGGGCCACCAGGGGGGTTGATTCTTGAAACCACCAGGGGGATGGGTTCTTTGAGCCCACCAGTGGAAATGATTCCTGGGGGGGGGGGGGCCCCCCCGTGGAGTGGATTCTTTTGGGGCCACCATTTGGAAAGGGGATTCTTGGGGTTTAACCCGTGGAGTTGATTCTTGTTCCCAAACCCGTTTGGGGTTGATTCTTGGGGCCCTGCCAATGGAGTTTGGGTTCTTGGGGCCACAGTAGAGATGAATCTTGGGGCCAAACCCGTTTAAATTTATTTTTGGGGGCCCCCCGTGGAAGTGATTCCCGGGGGCCCAAAAAGTGGAGTTTAAATTCTTGGGAGCCACCAGTGGAGAGGATTCTTGGGGCCACGGGGGGCCATTCTTGGGGGCCCCCCCGGGGGAGGTGATTCCTGGGGGGCCCCCCAGTGGGTGGATTCTTGGAACCACCGTGGAAAGGGGATTCTTGGGGCCAACCCGGGGGGGGTGGTTTCATGGGGCCCCCCAGTGTACATTTACTGGCTATACTTTACATGCCTCTTGCTTTTTTGTTTTCTTTTTCCTGCCTTTTTCCCCGAAAATCAGCTCCAAGCTGCTATTCTCAGTAGCCCACCCCTTTCCCAGGAAACCCACTTTTGCCCCCTGGCCCACAAGGGTTTTTTCCTGGCCCCCTGTGGGCCAGTCAAAGATGATGCTTTGGGGTCCAAAGGGCATTACCCCGAACATAAATTTTCCCGTGGTGGGGCAGGTTTAAGCTCCATGTATGGTACCAAAGGAGCAGTTGAGAAACATGAAGAGTTTTCCCTAGGTTTCAGCAGGGGAAAATTCTTTTTGGTCTAGGGAAAAAACCAAAGGGGCAGGGAGGTAATGAAAAAGCTTAGTGAAAGGGGGAGGAAAAAAAGTCAAAGTAAAAAAAAAAGGAACAGTTAAAATGGGATAGGTAAAAAAAATAACAAAGGAGAAAAAACCATGATCAGGAATGAGGGAGTGGAGGGACCTTTTTTGTGGGGCCCCCCACAGCCTGCCCTTGGGGGGAGCAGATAGGGGGCATGAAAGCCCCTTTAAAAACAAAAAAGGACCACCCCCTTTTGAAAAGAATGCAGGAGATTTACAAAAATACGCAAGGCGAGAGCCTAAAAGGGGTGAAAGCTTGTCATTTAGTTAAGAAAACAGGGAAATGTTTTCTAGAGATTTAAGGGTCAGGGGGAGTGACTCACCCTTTAGGGGGAGTGGCTGACGGCAGCTTAGGGGGCAAAAGAAAAGGGAAAAGGGGAGGGAAATGTTGTGGTCGGTAAAACCCGAGAAAATTGTGCATTCAAAAGAGTGATAAAAACTTTTTATCCCTGAAAAAGCAAAATAAAAAAGCAAGTATTGGAAATTTGGGTTAGTTTCCTTTCCCTACATGTTAAAACCCAAATTTTCCTTGTGTGAGAAAACCCATTTGGGATGGCTTTTTTTTAAACTTTATTTTACATTTATAATGAAAAAACAAAGCTTTGCTTTTTAAATTTACATTATGTCACTATGACATAGGCTGATGCTAGGGTGACACATACAGTACTGCGTCCTCCCGCGGTCCCAAAAAGATGGCCCCTGGGGCCCTTTGTTGCCCCCCATTGCTGATGTAGAGGGTGCCCCCCCTAAGTTCGGACGGGTCGGAAAAACCCCAAATGCCCAAATGGATGGGGGAGCCCTTTTTTAAATCATGGGTATCAATGTGTTACCTCTGGGCAGAGACTTTTCCAACTGGTTCATAGTCTGGGTTGCTTTGCGAACCCCGTTAGTTACCGTTTTGCGCATTAACTGGGGGCTTAAAAAACCCTCTTATGTACGATTGAAAGACACCATTGCGTCTGGGGGCCTAACTGCTGGGGTAAAAAATATAGGCGGCGTTGTTAAATGTATTTTAGGATTTAGTATTTTTTTAATCAATTTTCCCTTTTATTTTTTTTTTTGTATTTCTTTTTTCCTGCGAACCCCTTTACGTTATGTCATAAACAGTAACTACTGCACTCCGTCTGATCCTTCTGTGCTTTTTTTTTTAGTTCTGTCTCTTTTTAAAAGGGGAAAGGGGGGCATGAAAAAATTTTTTAAATTCCCCCCCAAGGAAAATGCAAGGCCGGTAGAGATCGTACTTCAATATTCCTTTTTTTTGGAATTGTATTTTCTCAAGGACTGCGGGGAAGGGAATTACTCAACAGGTGTCCCGAAGAAGGACAATTTTCTTCTTAGCGCTCCCTCTTTATATGTAAATGTTGATTATTTACATGAGAGAAGGGGAAATCTCTCCCTTTTGGGGAGCACCAGTTAGGGTGTGTGTTTTGATTGCCTTTTAGCCCCCTACTAGCTCTATATCACAAAGGGATTTGGGAAAAGGGGCTGGAAAGCTCACTGCGCCCTTATAGGTTGTAAAAATCCTAATTTACTTCTGATTCACTGAATCTTTGAGAAACAAAAATATAATTGTCAAAGCCAAAATTGCATTACATACGCCGCTTTGGGGTTTTGCCCCTCATCAGTGTAGAGCAAGCCAATATCGCTCTGCTCTACACTGATGAGGGGTAAATGTATCCATTCACGGCTTCCAACATAAATAAAGATACCCAGGGCAATGAGAACTAAAATTTCACTTATCCAATTTGTCTAGCCTCAAAGTTTTCTGTCAGCATCACCATAAAATCCCTACTTAATACAAATATGTTGCCCAAATAGCCCCCATAAGGTGACTCATTAATTTTACAAGACCCAGTTCTTTAAAGGGGTTGTCTCGCTACAAAAAATAGCTTTCAAATTGTAGGGAACACAAAATAAAGGACATTTTCCAAATATATTGCTTTGTTCCTTGTTTTTCCTAAGGAGATAAAAGTGAATTTAATCACCTCCTGGCTATTTCAGTTCCCTCAGTACTGACTGTTTTACAGCTCTCCCCCCTGCTGTTTGTTTATGTGATAGCAGTGAGTGATGTCATCACACAGGTCCTGCAGTGTCTGTGCTGCTGGCAGTTAAAAAGCTTTGATTTATGTAAAATAAACAGCACTGTAATTAGGGTTTTTGTTTGGGGGATCAGATAAGAAGTCTGTGAGCATTTTGAGAAGCTTAATCTGATCTAATTTAGCAACGGGAAAAAGCACAGCACTGAGTCAGAGCTGTGCAAGCACAAGCTGTATGCAAATTAGTCAGTCTGAAGCAGGAAGTGACAGAGTATTTCATTCATGCATCCTTTGAAACTCTGTAGGGAGACAACTCCTTTAAGGCACAATTTACATCTTATTTTGGAGGCCTGTTCAATGGTACCATAAAAATGTATCTCAACAGATACCATGGTGGGGCCACGCCTGGGCCATAGCCTGCTATAGGACAAATGTAGTCCTAATTGGACTAACTTTGCCCTTTTTAGCAAAAGAACATTATTTCTACATCTGACTCAAAAGTGTGGTATCATTGGGGATATATTTTTACATAATTCCGACACATACATCAAATGGGTTGCCAAAATGAGATGTGAATGAGGCCGTAGAGCTGATATTCAGGGGTGTATAATACTACCATCTGCAGTAAAATTAATGCTGCCCCTTACCCACAGGACAGTGCATGCCACAAGGATATCCACAATCCACATGATATCCAATCAATACTTGATCGGTGGGAATCTGATAGCTGGGCCCGTCATGATTGTCAAAATGGAGGCCTCTTAACCATTCGGCATGTGCACAGTTATCCATTTTGCTCACACTTGCCAATATCTAAATGTGGCCTTAAAGGGGTTTTGCCACAATGTAATGTTGACGTGGGATCCTCCAAAATGGGTATTTAATCACTTTTCTAAATATATGTGATTACAAAAAGTGAAGCCTCTGAGAGCTACAGCAGTCTAATCTTTAGTTTACATTAGACGACAGGGACCACTGACAGGAGCTGATCTGGCCGGGCTTGCGTGTTTGCACTTCTTATCTGATGACAGGGCACATGAAGGAGCTTGCAAGGGGCTGGGGAGAAAAGTGCAGTGTATGAGGCTGTCTGCTGTATAGAGAATCCGCTGGTTGTAATGTAATTATTTGAGTAAACTTTGCAGACGCTCCCTGCTTCCTGCTCTCTGTTCACCCCCCTCCTTCTCCCCTGTGACTCAGCATGCTTTGTTTATCTTCTCTCCTGAGCAGATAAGAGGTAAGGATCTCACTTCGTGGTAAAACCCCTTTAATGGAGATTTAGAGTTATGTTGTGTGTAGCACAAAGAAATTGCACGAACCACACTCCTTTTACAAAAAAAACACACCCCTTTTGTGCATTTGTGTGACTGTTCTGGGGGATGTGCTGTCACCCAGCACTCACCTCCCGAAATGTGGGTGCAAGGAAAGGCCGTGCACGTTTGCAGATGATGTCAGGACAGCAA